>JAZHYW010049852.1:0-75262 GCA_037355805.1 Ixodes ricinus
CTCGATCAAAAGTATTTGAAAAATTCTAAGATATTTCAAAAGAGTTTGAAATACAGTGTCTTGAATAGAGTACTTGAGATAGGCACAAGTCTGGAAGAAGGCAGGGAGCACGTGCTGGAGGCCGAGCTTTTATTTGCTTCTCTGCGCTTTCTCGTGTTCATATAATTCAATCAGTACGCTTTAGTCATCTGCATATTTGAAATATGCTAGACAAAGGACTAGGTTCTTCGACGTGGGTCAAGATTTACGTGAAGTAAGATGTCGCCTTCGAACATATAAAACTTCAAAAACGTTTCCAACTGTTACGCCGGGAAGACCCGGCTTCGTCGGTGTCGGTGCATGCATATATGTATATAAACATATTTATATAGTATAATTTGTTGACAAATATACTGGATACTGTCAGTTTTTTTAAATATATATCTGTAGTATATAGAGGTCGCAGCGAAGCAAATTTAGGTGTAAAAAACGACATTTGAACCACATTTGCCATGGAAAAATCGCTGTATTTTCTTATTTATAGAGATGTGTTAATTGGTTTGAGAATATATATACTACGTTCGCTTAATTGTGGCGTTGAACACATTTTTAATAACAAATCATAAAAAGTACGCACCAGCAATACCCAACAGCAAAACAAACTCAGATTGGCAGCACGACTACCGGGCTTCTTAACGGAGGTCAAAAGTTATCAACTAGTACCTATACATAAGCACACATTGCCAAGATGCAGGAAATGTCAAATACTATACATGCAAGATATATACAAGCGTATCTCACGCAGCATACGATATAGACACAATTGTATCTTACAGATGCCATCATGTAACTTAGACAACGTTTAACAAAAATGCACACAAAATAGCTAAAAGTGGTGTAGGACTCACTAATGATAGCGCAGGCACTGGCATAATCTTAGACGACGAAATTCTTTTTTCTCGGGAGCTTGCAAACGTCTGCAAGAACCTCTGCCGGCGTCACTTCAATTTACCGATGCACACTTAGAAGTGCTAGCCCAGTTAACCTTTCTTTTTTCATAGGATTCCTGAGGTAGTTTTTGAGTCTCTTAAGGTTGAAAACGTCCGTTCCGGTGTCGAGGTTGACACAGGAAGAGTTGCTAGGACGCGGAGCAGGTGATATATATTCGGGAAAAACTCAGAGTTGCACATGCTTAGTGCTTGCAAAGCGCAAGCCGGGCGATCTGCCTCGACGATTCTGGAACATTTGCGTGTGAGCCGACGCAATGTCGCCAAGAGAAAACTCCACAGCGTCGTGAATACCAGAAAAACTGGCTGACGAGCAGAACTTCGGAAGCAGCATGTGAAGCCTAACCACAACTTTTTTATGGTTCTCAAAACGCTCTTTAAGTTGGTTTTCCATGTCTTTCGACAAAAGTAAATACAAATTTCTCCGATAATGCTCTTCGGGAGCAACGAAAGGAGCATTGCTCCTCTGGCTTTGCCTCCCAACAATACGTGGTAGTGTCATGTCCACATTTACATAATGTAACAGAGAGCACGACTGCTCGAAAATCTTCCTAAATTCTGTTTCCGAATTCCTTCTTTTTTCCGAGAGGGTGTTGATAATGTCCTCAGTGGCGTACACAGGGGTGGGGGCCGAAGGGGCCGCGGCCCCCCCCTCCCCCCCCCCCGAAATTTCCGAGCCGGGGGGGGGGGGGGAGTGGGCGAGGTCACTGAGTCTCGGGTTCATCAATATCAAAGCGGTGTTGGTGTTGTGTTTTTTTTTTTAACAGCGGAGCCAACTTTGTGGAGAAGTTGTAAAAAAAGGAAATAAGAAAGGAAGGGAATGCAATATGCCATTTATGACATAGTAAAAATAATAAAAAAATGTGTAGTTTTAACGTCTTTCATGTAATATGACTGAGGAATAATTAATTAACGAATTTATTGATTGATTAGTCTATTAAACGGTGGCAATCAGTCGGATTAATTTGCTAATGAACCCCCATCTCCAATCAAGATTGAACGCTTTATGAAAGCCATGGATTGTGCAATATAACAAAAATATGTTGGACCAAAGGTTCTACATACCACAGCACTAAGATTATGGAAGCATCCGACTTAATATTTAACGCTCTGTTGAATTTCCACGCGTGCGAAACGATGCAGCACAACCTTAAGTAAGAAGAAACAACGACAAAAACATCAAACATTTAGTAAGAAGGGTCCAGCTTGTGGGGACCCCACAGATCGCGATAAACGTAACCAAGGACCGCAGGTTGCGCGATTGGGCGTGTAAGCCGCGGCCTCCGCAATCTGCTTTTTATGTATGTGGGTGTTGGTGCTTTTGCGTTTTCTTCTCTTCCAATATAGTTTCATATAACGGTCGTCGCGGAGTAGCCGGCACTGCGTGATTCTCACTCACTCCACTCCACTCACTCACACACACACTCACATACTCACTCACACACTCACTCACTCACTCACTCACTCACGCACGCACACACGCACACACACGCACACACACACACACACACACACACACACACACACACACACACACACACACACACACACACACACACACACACACACACACACACACACACACATATATATATATATATATATATATATATATATATATATATATATATATATATATATATACTGTAAACGACTTAATTTTCGCGGGCTCAAATTTTCGCGTATGGGGCCAAAGCTGAAAATTTGAAATTATTCGCGGGTTCTAATTTTCGCGAATCAAGTGTAGCCTCCGTAGCGTTGACATATTGCCCGAATTGTTCGCGGGAGTTATTGTTCGCGAATTGTAGGCGATTCGCGAAATTCGCGAAAATTAGGTCCTCGCGAAAATTTAGTCGTTTACAGTATATACTATATATTAGGCCGCATATCTCATTTGTTAAATATATTGTGAGGTAGGCTGCGCTGCGTTACTCACGAACGAAAATATATTTGTTTACTTCTACTTTTATTGCTTCGCGAGTGCCCCGATTGCGCGGAGTCGCCGGGGCTGGTTTGTCGTCGCCACGGAGCGGCCCCCGTGTCCCCCGTCTTAATTGTTCCTCGAGGACCCCCGCTCTGGGTGCGTACCATGCGCTGTGCCTCGCTCGAGCTCAGCGGGGCCCCTCGATGTTTTGTAGCCTTTTTTTTTTATTTTGAGAAGAAGCGTCGGGTACTGTTCTTGCACCCCGACGAGGGTTTTTTCCTGGAAGCGGTGTCCGGCTGACGGTCGACAATTAAGGCAAAGGTTTTTGGGAGTTTTCGGGGGAATGTGCACGTGCCCTTTCTTAAAGGGTAACTGCAAAGAAAAAAAAAGTGCATTTTTAAGCAGCCTAATTGGGGCAAGCATGTCACAAAACAATTTTTCCGCCGAAAGCAAAATATCTTACAGCAATATTTATTGCACGAGTCTGATTTTAGTTTGCGGCTATTTCGTCCGTTTTAAATTGCGCGCCACAAAATTGGTCTTATACGTCACGGAGTGGCTGCTATACGTCACGGAGTGACGTAGAACAGCCACTCCGCGCGCGTCGAAAGAGCGGGAGTTTTAAATGTGGAGAAGTTGTGACTCCGACTAAAATACGTCCTGTGGCGTAATCATTGCTAGAAAAAAAATTTTTTTTTTCACGGAAGATTTGTTTTGTGACATGGTTGTCCCATATAGGCTGTTTAAAAAACACTTTTTTCTTTGCAGTTACCCTTTAATTGGGTTTTGTATTATATATGTTTGTTTTGTACCGCGTGGCTCCCAATGGTGTAAAAAGAGCGATATCTGATTGGCTCCTCGGGTGGCGGAAAAACTCTTAACAAAGTGAATATAGGCGCATAAAGGCGCGGGATTTGCGGTTCAAGGTTCGAGTACGGAAGTTGTCATCGGCAGTTTGAGAACCGCGCGAGATAGGGACGCGAGTGTGCGACCTGCTGCGATCAGGACGAGAGCCAAGTGCAATATGTGAGTGTACAAACCATTTTCCATCGTTCCTTTGACTTTCTTTTGTGAACGGACTTCGGAAACCTTAGAAATCGATACCAACGAACAAATCATATCGAGATTTTTGTTAGTTAGATGAGGTTAAGATTTATGGTGGAGCGGCTTTCCAGTGTTTATGGCCTATCCATCAAGGTGTTCCACGTTTCTACTCATGCATCACTGCTTTATCAGCCCCGATGACTGGAGGCTTCGTGCAATGGAGTCGTGCTTTATAAAATATTTGTTTTTATGATTGTTTTTTTCTACTAACTCTGGTGCCTTCTGTTGATGTAACGTACAAATGCCTTCCTGGTGAGGAATTTCCGGGGCACCATTTTTATGTATCATAATCATCCCAAAACCAATATGCCAACTTTATTTTAATTATTTAATAGGAGAATGCATAGTTATTAGAAAAAATTAAAATGCTTTTATTTCCTCTTGGACTTTTTTTTCGCTTTTTATCTTGTCCCCCTTTACCCCCTTACCCCTTTACCCCCTTATCTTGTATCCCCCCCCCCCCCCAAATGAAATCCTGCGTACGCCACTGAATGTCATCAACGTAATCATATGCCTGTGACAAGTCACAGTCGACTTTTTGCAGAAACTTGTAAAGGGGCAGTGTGAAGGAAAATAGCTGGCTAGCCACCTGAAGCGAAACCACAAATTCGGGCTTCGTGATTGCACTGAGCAACTGAGAAGCTTTCGACGTTGCATCAGAATGTATGCCTTCCTCCAAATCTTCCGAAAACCGGATGATAGGCGTGTACAGTTCCAGAAAACGTTAAAGTGCGTCGTGGCTCTCTACCCATCTTGTTTGGCAAAAAGAGAGGACTCATTTTTTCTCTCTTGTGTTTCATGTAGTACCTCATCTTGCAGCTGGTTTGTCCTTTGCGGAGAAGCCCTCACATATGTAGAGATAGAAGACACTGTTCCCAGGCAGTTCCGAATGCTAGGGAGTTTGCATGAATGGAGCAACGCGAGGTTCAAGGAGTGAGCGCAGTGAACGCATAAGGCCCTCGGAACTGTTTCACGGATGACGGCCTGAACCCCATTCAGATGGCCGCTCATGGAAGCCGCGCCGTCCTATCCCTGCCCACAAAGCATATCTACGTTAAAGCCATATGGCACCGAGACTACTCAGAATACTACCTGATAGCGCTTTACCGGTAAGGTCGTAGACCGGAATGAAGTCCACAAACTCTCTCTTAATATTGGATGTTCTGATGAGTGGTGGTCGACGTATGTGACACACAGTGATAGTTGGACAGCACGGGATATGTCCGTTGCTTCGTCAGCAAGACAGCAAGAACTGAGAAGCACTCTGACGCGTTCACTCGGTCCACATTTTTTTTAATGATTTTGCCAGAAAGTGCGATTAATCCGTTCTGAATTCTCAGGCTGCAGGTTGGCTGCAGACGTTTCAAAGCTTCTCCCCACACGTAGCTTTCATCCTAAGGAGTGCACAAAAATTTCCGTCATTTTTGACGGTCAGCACTTGAAATAGGTCCACAGTCATCTGTGCCGCGAAGCCACAGCTCCTGCCTACCACAGAAAATCAGTCTCAATAATCGGGAGCAGATTTTTGCGGTTCTCTTCAGCCTGCTTTCTCACACCTTGATCAAGTTGACTTACGATGTCACGGTGAGCGCCCGACAGGATTGCCAAGAAGCTCTCCGCCAGCGATGTGGACTTCAGGGTGTAACCCCAGGCAGCGTGGCCTTTGAAGGCCTCCATAGCATTCTTCCATAGCGACGGAGTGAAGACAACAAACACGAGAGGACGAAGCTGTTCTAGCAACTAAGTTTTGTTGGTGAAATTAAAAAAAAGAAATAACAACAGCGTAGCCGACACTGATTACATCAACACCTACTTATCCATTAGGCACTACGCAATATTTGGAGCTGAAACGGTTCACACACAGCTATTTGTATGAGCTCGCAAAGAACAAACCTCTTTATTTGACAGAGCTACCGACGGCGCACAGTCAGTTGTCAATAAATTGTTGTCTTTTTTACCGGTGTACGATGTTCTGATTTTATACTTGCGTCTTCATTAAAGGGTAACTGCAAAGAAAAAAAAAGTCTTTTTTAAACAGCCTAATTGGTTCAAGCACGTCACGAAACAAATCTTCCGCGAAAAAAACAAATTTTTTCTAGCAATATTTACGCCACAGGACGTAATTTAGTCGGTGTCACAACCTCTCCGCATTTGAAACTCCCGCTCTTTCGACGCCCGCGGAGTGGCTTGTATACTTCACTCCGTGACGTATAGCAGCCACTCCGTGACATATAATACCAACTTTGTGGCGTGCGATTCAAAACGGACGAAATAGCCGCAAACTAAAATCAGTCTCGCGCAATAAACATTGCTGTAAAAAATTTTGTTTTTGGCGGAAAAATTGTTTTGTGACATGCTTAACCAATTAGGCTGTTTAAAAATACACTTTTTTTTCTTTGCAGTTACCCTTTAATATACAAAATGGGTGATTACTAATTTCTGAGGATTTATTAAATACGCCCAATGAACTGCAAGAATATCACAAAAAAGAGGACATATTTTTAATGAAGTGACGAATGCGAATTGTGTTAAATTACGACGTTTAACGCAAAATCCGATAAGTTAACAAACAAAAAAAAAATCGGTGAGCTTTTTTTTTTGCATTTGCTCAAAGGCCGGTGAGCTTTTCTCCGCATCTGCCGGTTTTGCGGTGAGCTTTTCTCCAATGAGCTTTTCTCCGCCGCCGCCTGATAAATTAATTTAGATTGGGATTTTAATAATAGCATATCGTTTAGTGGGCCAAAAGAAAGAAGGTAGAAAGTCAAAAGCCCGACTTTCAGTACGAAAATTTGAAAACACAGCGGACTATTTCGTACCTCCTTTCCTTCGAAAGCTCTCTGCCTTTTCACTGTGATACATCCGCAGTACCCAAAGCGCGTCACCCGGTCCAAACGCAAGTCACACAATACCGGACCTCACTTATTTTGTTCACCCCTAAGCTGACAGTGCGATGGAAGCTATGCGCTTGCCGGACCAATCAGCCGCCTCCCTTTCATCACCTGACCTCATTCTCTGCGCGTGATAATGTGTGAGGGAGCGTGATCACGTGGCAAAACGAAAACATCCGCTACAGCACTGTCAGCTTCGGGGTGAACAGAGAGGGAAAGCAACTTTTGTTCGAGTTTTGAGCGACGGGCTAATCTTCTAGGAGGAGAATGGCGGTGTCCGGGTACACAGTCGAGGGTCCGAGCAAGAGGGGACTCCTCTCCACGTAGCATCCAATGTCGTGCGAACATTCCCTGTTTGTTCTGAATGTCGAAGGAACGTTAAAACACCATTCGGAAAGTTCTAGGAACGTTCGTATGCGAACATTCCTTGCAAGGTAAGCTGCTCAACATTCTAGGAACGTTTGTTGGCGAACATTCGTATGCACAATGTTCTCGGAACGTTCCCCTTCGAACATTCGTATGTGCGACATTCTTGGAACGTTCGCTTGCGAACATTTCTAGAATTTTCGCAGGTGAAGCCAACTTTACGGAGCTTTCACGCAACCTGTGGTTCGAAACACCATCCACTATATGCCACTTTGTGCCAGAAATATGCAAATTAAGTGGAGTTTTTGGAAGCTTAGCATAAGGGATCAGTTTTATCTTATACGAGTCTACCGAGGAATGTGATATAAGGTGTAGGAGAAAAGCAATGGTTTTCAAAACTTGATAATGAACTTGGCACTCACTGCGTATGTAGAGGGGCAGTTTTGAATAGACCCGATTTTTAGCATCTCGGTTTCATTACTTTGAAAAAGGTATGTGCCGCTTGAGTGTGGGATGGCGTAGGTATCTGTTCTTATGCTCTGTTTGAGTAGTCGGTTATCTATGCGACACGTTTCCATAAGTAGGAGTAAACTGTCGTTGTATTACATGCTCAGGATGGTGCGCTGGGAAAGTAGCTAGCTTCTGCTAGGCCTAGGGAAAATATATTTCGATTAAAAAACGTTGATTGCCCTGTGAGGAGCTTTATTACATCCTTATCTGTAGTACGGCTTATTTGGGGCTGTAGCCTAAGCAGACCGTAATTGTAGAATCTTTGTAAATATTCCTCAGAGAATGTTGCAGACGTTCTTTGGATGTTCCGAGAACGTTCTTAAAACCTTGTTAGAATGTTGATTGAATGTTCTGTCGTTCTCAGACGTTCTAAGAATATCCTTTTGAAAACATTCCCCGAATGTAGCGATAAGTGCCTGCGCCACATTCTGACAACGTTGATAGAATTTTCTTACGTAAATTTGCAACATTCCAAGAATGTTGCAGAAGTTCTTTGGTTGTTCTGAGAACGTTCTTGGAACCTTGTTAGGATGTTTCAATGTTGATTGAATGTCCTGGTAATGTTCTATGTCGTTCTCAGAACGTTCTAAGAATATCCCTTTGAAAACATTCCTTGAATGTAGCGATAAGTGCCTGCGCCAGATTCTGACAACGTTGGTAGAATGTTCTTACGTAAATCTGCAACATTCCAAGAATGTTGCCTATGTTCTTTTGAACATTCCCGAAATGTTCTCAGAACGTTCTCGTGCTACGTGGGTCCCTTCAGTCTTCTTGAACATGGTCAATACTTCAGCTTGGGCGAGTTGGTTAATCATGCTAATACTTCACAGCGCACAACAGACAACACGCCATCAAAACAGATCCACACAAAGAAACAACACTCACGCAGCGCTGACTGTCAACTCTAGGATATATTAAACATCATCTTCGTTATCTTTTACTCTTACGCACTAAAAAAAATAAAATAAAAGTTAACTAAGGAAGAATAGAGAAAGAAAAAGAAAGGAAAGAAGATAGGGAAGAAAAAGAAGTAAAAAAAATAAAATACAAAAAAAAAGAAATGACAGAATAAGATCAGGTCCTACTACAGTAAAAGTTACTAAGGGGGTTTTCCTAAATAATCTAGCTCTTTTTTGGATAAGCTAGTCAACGGGAGATCCCCGCATGATATGGCAAACAGTAAACGAGATCATTTCTAAAAATACCTCGGCAAGAAAAGTTCAATTTTACAATGAGGCGCTGACGGATGAACAGATAGCAAATCTGTTCAATGCGCATTTTGTGGCTGTTGGTGCTCCTTTAAATAACTGTGTAGAAATACCATGCGAGCAGTTCATTTCGACAAACTGTCTAAATTCTCTCTTTCTATATCCGACAGACCAATGTGAAATAGTGGAGTTAATTTTAGCATTAAAAAATGATTGCGCCTCCGGGGTAGACGAAATTAAACCAAAACCGTTAAAAGCCGTCTGCGACACTATCAGCATTCCACTCCCGCACGTTTGTAACCTCATGTTATCTACGGGCGTCTTTCCAGACAAAATGAAGCATGCACGTGTGACGGTTATACACAAAGGTGGCCCAGTTAGCGACTTAAACAACTACAGACCTATTTCTGTACTTTCAGTCTTTGCAAAGATAGCCGAACATATTATAAATAAAAGACTTGTTAAGTTTTTGACTTTCAATAATATTTTAGTAAAAGAACAATTTGGTTTTCAAAAAAAATAAATCGCCAGAAGTTGGACTTCTTGGAATAAAAGAGCAAATTCTCGAGAACATAGAACAAAAAATATACACGCTTGGTATATTTCTAGATCTCAAGAAGGCTTTTGATTGCGTTCAGCATAACATACTTTTACAGAAACTTCCGTTTTGCGGAATACGCGGTATTTCCTTATCACTGTTTAAAAGTTACCTCACTACAAGAACGCAATATACAGTAGTAAATGGAGTAAAGTCAGACGTTCAGTACATAAAGTGTGGGGTTCCTCAGGGGTCTATTCTTGGTCCTATATTATTTTTGTCATATATTAACGACATTGTAAACATACATGGCGGTTAAATATAGTACTATATGCAGATGACACTAATATTTTTTTTTCTGACCCTGACATCGACGATCTCTTTGGAAAGGCAAAACAGTGGCTGCGGGGATTAGACTTATGGCTTAGATCTAATAAACTTTATTTAAACATAGATAAAACAAAGTACTTACTGTTTAGACCAAAAGGAATGATACCACGCAGCCACGAAACGAAGGCATGTGGCAGACATGAGAATCAAGTTATCTTATTAGGAGTGCAAGACCCTAGTTCTTTTTTGAAACAGTAGCCGCAGTCAGCCATCCTACAATTTCGCAAAAGTTTTCTCGGGGACCCTTAGTTCCTGACATCGACGATACCGTCTGGAAATTTAGTCGATGTCGGCGATCAACCAGCCAGCGCATCAACCGGCCAGAGCGGTTGACGCCCAGCATCAGCGGCTCTGGCCGGTTGATTCGCACCATCAAAGCGCGACATCATGACATTCGTCATCTCCTTGTATGCGTTCCTTGATCGGCTAAACCAATCAAATGCGGCGAATGTCCCATGACTTGAGCTTTTAGCGTATGTTTGTGGCTGTATGCAGTGGCGTCACAAGGGGGGGGGGGGGGGGCGGACCGCCCCGGGTGCAGCGCTCAGGGGGGTGTCGCGGCGGCGGGGGGGGGGGGGGACTCGTGGCGGGCCACGCGCGAGGGGGGGGGGGAGTCGCGTTGGGCCATGCGCGAGCGGGGGGGGGGGGGGGTGTCGCGGCGGGCTACCGCCCCGGGTGCCGCTGACCCTCGTGACGCCACTGGCTGTATGTGTTCGAGCCTTCGGCTGTACTCTGACCTAAGACGGAACAAACTATACGGCGAGTAGAGACGCTGTGAAATTTCTATTTGTACACTTTTTCTTTCCTTCGACTTCTCTGAATAGGGTCGACCAATAACAAAATATATATATTCTCGGCGCAGGTGTGGCGCAATTCTCAGCAAAAATGGCATTTTGGCACAATATGTAGCAGACTTCCCTACATGGCTCGAGTTGCCTCACCTCGCTGCTGCAGGAATCGGCTGGCGCGCACGAACGGCCGCTGCCCAAGCGCGCCAGATTTTTGCCGGTGCGCGGGCACGCAGCGCCATGGGGTGGCGTTGGTTGACACTGACGCGCGGCGGCCTCCTTCGGCTTCATTTAATTGCCGTTTTGCGTGGCTCCAAAGCTGGGATACCTCAGATCGCGGCTTCACGAATGTATCTGCCGTTTGGCGCGGCTGACGATGTCGGCTCGCTCCACGGGGCAGTTAATGCTTTCGCATTAAAAACAAACTTAGGGGAGGGGGAGCCAGCAATTAAGAGTTCATGCAAACTGCACAGCAGCCCGATCATCATTCGTTTTATGAAGCAGCGGCCACCTCTTGGAATATCATTGAAACATAGGCAAGGCTGTTTCTACAGCGCTCCATTGCCGACTGAAAATGGGGAAGTGCAACGGTGACTGCCCTTTCCCCTTTGCATACTCGGTACTCTGTAAACATTCAGTGGGTCTGTATGGGCTCTGCATCTTTTGATCACCTTGTATCAGAAGTTTAAAAGATCACCTTGTATCAGAAGTTTAAAAGAAACGTGTTTGCAGCCCAAATTTTTGGCTTCAAAGCAGCACGGAAGAAAAATAGTTACGTACCGAACATCGGCCCTTGGCACATCATTTGGTAGTTCATTGTTGCAGCCTTTGAAACACAACTAACGTTTTTGTCACCCATTACCACAAACTTTAAGAGGAGATTGTGACAAAGTAACAAAACAACAAAAGCATCCACAATAATTTCTCTGGGGGAAAAAAATGAGAATTCTCGCTTTATTACTGTGAGAATGAAATTAAGTACAGAATCATGAATGCACGTTGGACCATCAAACACAAGACCGCTCAGTCTGCAAACTGGTCGAAGGAGTACAACTGCATCTCCATGTAACCTGTTAGGATGTACTTCGTGCTTTCTTGGCTGTCACGCGAAGGAAAGAACCTCGTTGGGCACTGTTGGAACGGCCATTTCAAGAGCCAAACGAAGCCTCCCCAGTCAAGTATTTTTCTTCATTAGGGGAGAGAGAAAACCCAAGTACACGACATACAGGTCAAATCGACACCAATTTGCTTGCTGACGAAACGAGCCTAATGGGCATTTGCAATTTACAAAGGAAAGAAACTTGCACATTTCTATGCACAGTTGTGAAACTAAATGTCCGAAACAATGCGAGCTGAAGCCTCCTGAGAACTAAACTGCCACCACAACAACTGAAGTCAGTGCCGACTTTCGCTGGCATTCAACGGCTGTCGAGTTGACCAGCGGCAGAGATTCGGCAAACGAAACATACTAAGCCAGACTGCTTCAGGTACTGTAGGTTGGATTGGACAAATTAAGCAAAAACTAAACCGAAAGCAAAGGGCTGAAATTTAAACATAAAATGGTGGTAAGATGCAATGCTAGTATCAAGCTGGTAATCCTACACTGCAGTCAACAATGAAGAGGCAGTACAACTTGCACATTTTGTTGGTTCAGCTCGCACAGATCAGATTCCGCAAATCGAGAAAGGAACAAATGTAGTTTCTTTGGGATGATGGATACACCACCCCAAAGATCAGTTGCTAAATAGAAAAGATGCTAACTTTGGCACTGTCAGAATTCCGAACTAGGAAGTCGCCCAGCTGGACGCAGTCAAAGTCCAAATGCATGTTCAGCTTGGCACTTGAACTGCGCTATACGGTCCAAGGACACATCCTAAAGCACAAGAAAACTTATAAAAAAAAATGGTGCGGCGGTGAGATTCTGTTTTTAAGCTAGCGCAAAGGCTAGGAGTAAATAAATCTGCAAATGGCCAAAAAAAAAAAAAAAATAGAGCAATGTGACAGTGTGTAAAGATGGGAGAAAAACAAGAACTGAGGAAAACAATCTCAATCAGATCTCCGAGGATGTCACCTTTTGAAGAGCGACAACAAAAAGTTAAGTAACCTTGCAACACAACTGCTCAATGAAATAGAGTTGTGGTCATACAAGGTGCCGCTGAACAAGTATTTGAGGTCGAACCGAACAATGCTTCGACTGCAGATGGACCCCTAGGTGAAACCGATATACCTCATCGGTTCCCAACTTTCTAGGGAGTCGCACTTAACTCTCAATTCTTTATTGCTGGTATGTGACGATTTAGTCTGAAGAGGAGACCAAAAAGTTTAGAACAACAATTTTTCCATAAGTGAGCCAACAAAACTTTGGTCCTATGTGGAAGTAACGCCTTGGCAACGAGGGCATTTACAAGGTCCCTAAATTGGGTGCGGTGATACCACCGGTAAACCAAAACAAGCCACACCAAATGGCAAGCCAATCTTCTTACTGTTCCCTATATAAGAACCTTTAAAAATGCCCCCATCAATCTACAAACAAAATTTGGCTTTGCAAAATCATAATAGAGTGGGTGTCTGATCCTTTCACAAGACATACAGGCTTCCAGAGCTTGTGCATTAGCCACATACAGCCTTAATCAGAAACGAAAGATTTTAGCAGACCTGCAACATCACGTGCAAGCTCTGTGCTGTTCTCCAATATTTTAAAGCTGCACATTTAGAAAAGTTAACCTGCAAAAGCACAATTAATGAAAAAAAAAAAAGGAAAGAAAAAGAGCTGCCCTCGGCATCGCCTTCACAACCTGAAAACACCACTCATTCTAACAAGCTTTTTTCGCCGCTTAAGTCATCCTTTGTTGGGACAAACACATTAACAATTTAAAAAAAAAGAGGATAAATGTTTCTAGACACACAAGTCATGGGTGTAAAATATAAAGGGCAAATTATATACAGAAATAACTTAAGTAGTAGTGTTTGTGTACCTTTTTGTACAGTAAAGAGGGAAAAAAAAGTCCAACGAATAAGCAGTAGCACCTCTTGTGTAACACTTAAAGAAAAGTCTGATGTTTCAGACGCATACAGATGCGCACGCACACACACACGGGGGTATATCGAAGTTCCAATTAAATATAGAAAAGTAAAAAAAGAAAAAAAGACATGAGCTGCATTATTTTTCACATGACAGTAGACCCATAATGGTCTTAAGGCACTGAGACTTTTTGCTTCTCAAAAACACTTATTGCACCTACAGCTGGTCTACACTTCGAAACTATGATCACAGACCTAGTCTATAAATGCATAGAGTAATCAGTTTCCACTAGCTGTCGTAACCTAAGGCACGTCTCCAGCATCAGCAAGAGAAAACTCGCATGGCCCTTTAAAACTGATTTTGCAGCCACAAAAAAAAAAGTCCACTTATGCATTTCAGAAATCACAGGAGTTTCTTTAGCTTAAAGAGGAGATTGCTCAATCTCTCCCTCCAGCCTCCTTGTACTACTAGCAGTGCCTGCAGTAAAAATGAGAGTATTGTAAGTGTAACCCCCCACCTCCACGCTGGCCTTGTGTAAAGAGTTCCGCCGAGCTGCATCCACTGTTCAGATCCAACACTGCCCTTGGCATAGCTGCAATGGGTCTTTTTCTGAACCCTGACAAAGGCCTCCAACAGGAAAAAAGAAAAAAAGACCACTTCTTCGGGAAGTTGTTAACACGCACAATAGTCAAGGAAAAAAAAATTGTGTACGCAGTAATGCACTAGTAGCATTAGAGAAGAGAAACATCCGCTGTCAGAGACAGCGACACAGAGCAAGGTGTGAGCACTTGAAACAACAACAAGAACTACGTAGCACAGAGAAAAAAAAAATCGAAAGGAGTGGACAGAAGTTCCGCTTTTTACCACCGCAGCCGGCGTTAGTCCGAGCACAGCCGAGCTTTTCCAAGGGGTCAGTGGGTGGGGGGTTAGTGGTCTTCGTTTGGCGGACGGAAGATTGTGGTGGATGGATGGAGTCTGGGTTAACGGACCGGAAACAAAAAGAGCAGGAGAAAAAAAAAAAAAGAGAAAGACTGTTAGTAGTAGTTCTTGTACGGCAATATATTAAAAATTTCTCTTTAAAAAGTCTGAGAAAATGCAACACACACACACGACAATCCATTAGTGTCTGCCCGAAACAAGACTGCTATGCTAGGGTTCCCCCTACACCCACCACAAGACACCTCTAAATTTAGATCAATAAAAAATTAAAAAAAAAAAACTGCTTAAAGTGTCGCATATGGCAGGCCCATTCATGCCTGCCACAGTAAGGTTAAGCTAGGCTTCGTTTACGAGGGGGAGGGGCAGGGCTAAGGAAGCAGAGTTTATGCCTGCAACGTTGGGGAACCACGCCAACTTCGGCTAGTTGAACCCTGCGAGACTACTTCATTTCACCTTACGTACGGATGCAGCCAACACTACGAGTCGACGAGATCAATCCAACAATGTAAAAAGCGCAATTCACCGAGCCCTCCCTGTACACTATTAGTTCGGCGACAATATAACACATACAGAAACGCGACGAACGCTGTAAGCCGTCGAAGCTGTACGATCGATGCCCTTAGCGTCGGCTGCATCTGAACTCTGGGTGACTTGGAGTACCTCTGTAGCAGGTAGAGAAAAGCATGACCAGCTCGTCCCACAAAGCCCTTCACTCTTTCCGCTTGAGCGGAGCAAACGCCGAAGGAAGAACCCTCCAAGTGTGGCAAGCAGAGCTTTTGCGGGTGGAGCTGGTCTTGCAACAAGAATGTGCAGGTGCCGTTGACACCCAGGGGGCAGCGTGTGCAACAGAACGTCGACTGAGCGAAAGCGGTTACGAGAGAGTCGCGCAGAATTCACGAGGCAAGTCTCGTGTGTAAGCTGCCCCGGGAGCGGTTTGCTTCGTCCAGAGACGAGGGAAAGAAGCGCGGACAGAGAGAAAGGGAAGAGCGACAACCGTACAAGTAGTGTTTGGCCAGTCCTTCCCGGGAAGATATTAATAGTGCAGTGTCAAAAGAGCCAATCCCCGCCAAAAAAGAGAAAAGCCCGCAATTTAGGCGGCAGAAGCAGAATTACGACACTCAAGAAACGCAAGCCGGAAACTCCGGCTGCCCCCGGTAAAAGCACAGGATATTTGAGAGCAAAAGGTGAGACGCTCGTGTGTAAAGAGGGGCACGCCTCGGCGGGTGCAAAAACCACACTATGAAACCTATCTGCAGCCTTTTATAAAGTCAATTTATTTTTTTTGTTCAAATATAGAATATGTATAATATAATATAAATAACATCTTAACCAACGGTATGTACAACTTTTCTTCCGAAGGAGAAGACACAATGCTCAACACAAAAGGGGGTGGTGTAGAAAAAAAAAGCTATGGTACAAAATTTCTTGACCAAAAATGCCAAGAACGAGGTTGAGCAATGTGCACAAGTGTGTCTACTTTCAAATCACCACAAAAGGAGAAAAAACACATGACCTCTTCGAACGACAGTGCGAGGAAAAAGCCCCCACAGACCCCTACGACCACCTCCCTCCCCTAAAATGGCACTGTTGCTTTCAGGATCCACACGAGAGACCCTATCCCCCCGAAGCAAAGGGCGCGTCCAGCACGCCCCAACTTTAACCGTAGAAAAGATTGCCAACAAATGCGTGTCAGCACCCCCCCCCCCCCAAAAAAAAAATAAATAAATAAAGCAAAAGAAAAAAGAGGGGGGGGGAACAATTAGAGTCGAGACCAAATGGGGCTCGCAGACCGAAGCCCAAATCCAAGCCGAGACAAAGCCGACCAGCGCGCCGGGGGGCAGACCTCGGCTACAGATGTGGCTTCGGCCAGGAGGGCTGATTTTGCGGGGAGTGAGCAACGACAAGACAAAAAGGCAGCAACAACACCAACCTTGGGGTTAGGCTCTACTATAGAGACCCAATCCGCTGGTAAGGATGTTCGCGCATCGTCAAATGACGCCTCTGTTTTGCTGCAGCACCTGAGTAGGCAGTTTGGGGAAGGAAACCACGAAGCATTACAGACGAGCACTCAAAAACACGCGCAATCGTGCCGGCAAAATGCGCTGGGACATGTCAACATTCCCGTGATGCACCACCCTAGCAGGCCAAACTGTGTCGGAACGCAGAGCTATGGCCGCAGACAGGCGCCAGCCACACAGCTACAAGAGTTTGCGCGAAAGTGTGTGCAATGACAAGCACTATGCAGAGCTAAAAATAAAACTTTGAAACCTCTATGCTTGCTGGATATATAACTGAGAAAAAGCTCAATTCACCAGGATAGGAATGCTACACATATATGTATATATAAAATTGTACCACCCAGAAAAAAGAAAAAAAGCTTAGTGTTTTGAACACCTTAAGCAGGCCCTTCAAGTTTGTAACCTTGACTAGAACAGTCATGGGCAAAGACACCCACGCCCAGAACAGAGGCCAATTCAACTAAGTGCGCAAACCTCGAGGGTTTTTATTCTTTCAAGGGAAGGGGGTGCACCACGGGCACAATTCGCTCATACATTACACATTTCTGAAAATGGGCTCACCATATGAATAAAGGCTACAATGTGTGTATATATATACAGCAACGTGTATATTCCACTGCTCTGAAAAGCGCACGCAACAAAAGACCACAGAGAAATGCATGCAGAGAAACTGACCACTAGGTGGCGACAATAATAATCGTAAAAGGACACTGGGCATCAACATCGTGGAATAGCACTTTCTGTTTTAAGTTCTATGAGGTAGGTATACATAAAAAAAAATCCCTCAAGCAAGGTTCAGGGCTCTTTACAGCATGGTGTATACATATCTATATATATTTATATATATATGTATATAAAGAAAAAAAAATGGCTTTGGAAACAAGCAATAAATTAAGGAAAAAAAATCCTCTCCACACACTCACATATATACATATATATATAGGCCTGTCTATAGAAAGCAAGAGAGGAATCCATATATACATATCTACAAACACACACCCACATGCGTCCACTCTTCCGAGGCCAGAATATATAAAGGATTGTGCAATATCGCAACAAATGCCGTCGTGGTAAGAGCACCGGGGAGGAGCTGCAGGGATCTAGCTACACACACTCGAGAAAGAAAAAACAGTCGCTGGTCCCCACGCCACAACTGTATGTACGTTCGACACAGCTACAGGTGAAAGAAAAGAAATTTCACTGGGCAGCCCCTGGGGACAAAAACTAACAAAAAGTACTCTTGCCCGCTAATTTAACAAAAAAAAAAAAGAAAGAAAACTCCACTGGAATGTCAAAAAAAAAAAAAGGATCCCTGAACAGACTGCAGAGTGTAAATCTCCCAAAGGCTTGTCACAACTCTCCGCTCGCCTCTCCTTTCTTGACAAAATGGAATGAAAATGCTACGGGGAAACGCTCCACTTCTATACGACCTCCTCCCTCAACTTTGCCAAGCCCATATATATATAAAAAAAAAAAAAGGGGGCAGATAAATTGCTCTTCTTTGTCGAGGAAGAAAGGAGGCGGGGAAACTAATCCGCCCGTCACGTTTGCAGAGCCCGAAACTTTGGCAGCCAAAATGCCCAGTGCCTCTCGATGTGTAAAGCCTGGCTCAAAAGAGTCGTGGTCCTGACTGTGGCCGAGCGAGTCTAGTCGCCGCCACCGAGTTCCGATTGGCGCCCTCTCTGGTGCTTCGTCGTCATAACAGTCCCGCCCGCTCTCCCCGCCTCTGCGAGGGAGGAACGAAGCAACCCGTTTTCTCGGCACGTCCCGTCACGCCCCTTGGCAGCCGTTTAGACCCTCGTGCACCCACCCCCTGAAAACAACTAACAACGTCGACGACAAGGCAAGAACCAGCTTTCCCCATGAAGTGGGCAGTGCAAACACTAAACAAACGCGAGACAAATATAAGGAAGCACCTCCGTCGAACTGCCGCGAGTCGAAACACCGACGAATTCTAGCCAAACAGAAAAGTAGCCGATATCGTCCCTCCCCCGCTGTGCCCGGGTTTTGCCAGACGACCCCTCTCCCGGGTCGGCGGAACAAGAGGAGAAACGGAAGCAGCGGAAGGCACAAAAAATCACGTGCCAGCCGAACAACTACAACAGTCCGCAGAGGGTGGGGGAAGGGAGTCTGTGAGGGGAAGCACCCCCAGAAGGAAAGGAGGGCCGTCGGGAACGAGTCACACACTGGCACCACTCATCGTCCAAACAACCCACCGGCCGGGGAGTGATCCGGCGCGTATTCGGCAAGCAGCGGCGAGGTCAGCGCCGCATACTGGTGGTAGTCCGGGTAGGCCGCGTAGAGCAGGCCGGCTTCTCCGGGTGCAATCAGGGGCGGGGGCGGTCCCGAGCCGTTGAGGAGGGCGCTGGGGGTCCCACGGGCAGGCCGCGGGGTGACAAAATCAGCGGCGCCCCCAGCGGCGCTGATTGGGCGCCGCAACGGCGAGGTGAGCGCCACGGGCGGAGGTGGCCCCGCAGCCATCAACCTCTGCGCATCCGCCGCCGACAGTGCCAGCCCCATCGCTGTTCAAGTTTTCAAAGAGAAGAAAGCAGAAAGGTTCTGTTGAGCACCGGCGCTGCGGTCAATTGGGCGGGGTGCGGCGTTTTACCTGTGGGACTGAATGCAGCTTTGGCAAAGGGGTTGTGCTCAAAACCAAGACCTGGGTGGGAGAGACCAGGCTCGCCATGGTACAAACAGCCCATGAAACCACGCAGTAGTACTACAAACAGCCGCAAGAAAGCGCAGCAAGAGAAAACGGCACACTGCACTTTCAATCTTCAAAGGCACACACACATACATACACATGCTAGAGTCGACGACGAGCAAAGAGCAGTACATGCTTCACCTCGAGCGTGAGCTTTCTGCCTTTTGATGGTGCGTCGCCGCACACACAGCCGAAGCCCGGTAGAAGGCACCGAGCGCACGTTTGAGGTGCAGCGTCTACAGAGTCTTTAACGAGTCGCCGACTATAGCCAAGACAATGCGCACTCGTCCCAAGTGGACCAACAACACATCCGAAAGCAAGCTAGAAATGCGAAAGCCAAAGGTCTAGAATACTCTTTCTCGCTCAACTTTGTGGGTTCGGACAATTAAACATTCAAAGCCATGCAGTGCAAGTAAACCTAGCACCGAGAGCATTATGAATGCTAAGAAGTGACAAAACGGGAGGCGGGTCCCAGTTGGGGAAAGCTTGCTCACCAGCTCCCTTGGCACTACTGTCTCTGTAGGTTCCGTTTATGATGGCCAGTTCCATCAGCTGCCGCTTCTTGAGTTCGTCTTCGCCTTCAGTCTGTCGAAAGCCAAATGCCCAGTTCAAACCAAAGCTACGTGCGGCTCGGCACGGGCCACCAGATGCTCAAAGGGTAGGGGTGATAAACGGATTCTAGATCAAGTATCCCAATTTAAAATTTCTTTTTGGGATCTAAAGAGAAGCAGCTCTAAAAATAAAGTTTATCATACCACAGAAATAATCTACACATCACGAGAAGGCCAGAGCCCCCCAAATATAATTGCAACTTGCGGTTACCGGATGAAAAGCTGTAGTCTAAAGATTGTAATAAAGTTTCTTGCGGGAAAAAAAAAGTTAATGTTACCAGAACTGTATTTACTAATTGGGTAGACAAGTGTGGGCCAGGAGATGCAATAGATGAAGAGCAGGGTTTACATGCAAATGCATAATGGGCACTAGACCACAGGAGCATTTTGCATTATACACCAATTTGCAATGCAACGATTTTTGGAATTTGGCCAACTGCAGGAATTTCTCTGCACCACTTATGGAATAAACAGAAAACCGCATTTTCTTGCATGCGCTAGTTATTTGAAAAAACAATTAAATAAATCGAAGGTCTAAGTGCCTCTCAACTATCACCTCATATTTCGAGGGACATACTCTGGGGGAAAACCTGGTTTTCCGTTGGGATCACCCTTCAGAGACCCCAGCCGCTTCCACTGCGATTGTAGACTTCAAGGATTAGCATTGTTGAAGGATGCGGCAAGGAATAAACACTAAAGACTGTTTCCCCACACGTGGCAGCAGATCGGCAAATAATTGGTTTTTGCTTTACGATTATGCAGAGGAACAGCAGTTTCTCAGCGCAAGGTGACGAGTTTTTTTGTTGTTTGTGCCTACTGTAAAATACCGAGCCTGCGCCCTCACTTCAACAAGCCCCGCCCCTCCCCCCCCCCGCCCCCATCTTCCGGGAATTTCCCATTTCTGTACACGACCTGGCAAGCGCCCCCTCCCGCTCCCGTCTTTCTCGAAGGCATTTTATTTTAGCTTCGTTTTGGGCTTTTCGGCTGGGGCAGTGTACAAAGCCGATAATGAATCCAATCCAAGAGGTTGCTAGAATGCATGCACCACCAGCCATCGCCGCCATTTCCTTAGTGCCTGCATTGGGAGCGGTTGTCTTTGTTCGCCAAGCCTCCGTATACGGTGCCAAAGAAACTTGACGGACCTTGGAAGAATGGCAAAAACGTCTACCTAACCTCTAGCCATTTCAAGTTCGACTGTAAGAGAATACGCAAGAGGGACACTAAGTACGAAGTTTTGCTGCAAGACAACTTCGGGAAGTCAAAGGTACGACGCAAGTTGAGCAACGGTGCCCATATCTTAAGCAAAGTTGACGACACATTGTACGAGTTCTCAGAGCGCGAAAGGAACTCTGGACGTGCGGCGAGGAGGGCGATCTTCATGAACGGCTGCCTGACATCGGTGCCGTTGTCCTCGAGAACCCCGACGAGCTGCGGACCGAGACCTCATTTTTAGATCTGATTGAATCGTTGTGGCTTTGTGGTTTTGTGGCCGAGGTAAATACCAGAATTTCCGTTTTCCAAATTTTTCTGGGGGGGGGGGGGCACTTGCTCTGCATTTTACGGTAGAAAAATAGAAAAATCGTTGCACTACCCCGTTTGTACAGAGCATGCAACACAAACAAGCCATCACTAATTTCTCCTGCTTCCTTAGCAACTGAAGTGAATAGATCATATCTATGTGGTGGAATGACCCATCTGACACCTACTAAGGAGGTAAAACTTCGCGTTCTTAAGCTTGTGCCAAGACAGTGATCACACCCTCGTGCACAAAGTTTTGGCTCCGTATTCGTCGTCCACCGTGTGAAGTCTGTTTTCAATAAGCAACATACATCCATTCGAAACAGGACGGCTCTCTGCAAGTTCACATCTGAAAGCCGCATGGGCACTTTAATAAATACCGTTAATGATAACAATCGGAATGTCTCGCAGAAGTGTGTTGTCAATTATTTTATCATTTACCGTAAAATACCAAGACAGCGCCCACCCCATTTTCACTGAAAACTGGATCAATCTAGACATGGGCGCTTCTCCAGTCAAATCGGGCGCTTAACATAGAATTTGCAGAATTCCCAATTTTGGAACATGCTAATAGTGGGCGCTTGAACAAAGGTGGTGCTTCCGCAGTATTTTACAGTAGGCATCTGGCGGGCTGCTTTAATGAATCAATGAACTATAGAGATGAGCAAATAAAGGTTCAAACTGTAAAACGTTCAGTCACCATTCAGTTTCAGCTGCACAAAGAGGAACACTGACTTGTCTGCCATTAAAAGTATGGGCAGAGCACATTTTTCGTTTTTAGCAAACATCGACCTGGATGAAATTTTCACACCTACTCGAGTTCAACACCATCACCCAACGCTCAAAGAAAAGTTGCATTAAGAGGAAATGCCACAGAGAACCATTCTGCATTACAGTTGTCACTTCCAAGAAAACTTTCAAAATTTGCCTAAACGTGCTCAACTCGCATGCAATATTAGCGTTTGAGCCAAGAGATGAGCAGTTCTCGGTCTTTCTGTCACGTGACAGGTCACAAGGGAGTAGGGTACAAACTTCTTGCTTTTGTACCATGACACGAAGCCTAAGAACTTCGATGTGTACGACTTCACAAAAGCTTGAGTCGACTTTCGAGGTTTCGTGCACATTATCACTTTATGAAACCATGGCAAGTAGGAGAGGCATGAATGGTATACACAAACACATACATTGTATGTGACATACGAAGCACAACTATAGTAATCAAAAAGGACTACTCGAACCAGCCAGAACCAACAAGCAAAGGACGCAGGTTTCAAGGGTCTTAGATCAGCCGTCATCAGATAAATGAACAGTGTTACAACGGGCCTTGCCTTGAGCTACCTTGGATCAAAAGATTTTTCAGCAGTTCCAAGAACCGTATTTATACGATTGTAAATCAACCCCCCCCCCCCCCCACATAGCACATAACACACGAGAACAGCAAAGTATCTGTTTCGAAAGCCCAGACTCGAACCCGTAATCGATGCCTTCTGGCGTGCTTTGGCCGCGCATGCACGCGCAAGGTGCACGAGACGGCCAGGCGTTATCGAAACTAGGAAATTCACGCTGGAGGTGGGACAACTGAAGCTGCTCCCAGTCCTTCTCACTCCGTCCGCGATTGGACTAAGACTCCTTCTGCACTGGTGATGTCAGTCCCGTCGTCATCACCCCTACGTTCTTTAGGCACGCCGTCGTCCAACGAAATCTCACACTTCGCAAATGACAGTATCAACTGCATCTTCCGCGCTTGCTCGGTGATCGCGTTGTACCTCACGGGTAGGGACAGATTGTGCACTTTTGCGGCGTACATTGCAAGCCTGACCAGCTCCGGAAGGCACCCCCACCTATCCAAACTTTGGCCTGCGAAAGCCTCTTCGTTTGCCGTCAGCTTTAGATCCCGCGCCATTGCAGACTCCCCAGGAGCATCACCCGCTCAGACGCATCAAACTTGTATCCAACAGCGCAGTTGTTGGTTGCTTCTGGGTGAAGAGTGGCCATGAACGAGCACCAAAAACTTAAAACTGCCCAAATCACGCGTCAATTAAAAAAACAAAGAAAAGGAGTAAGCGTTTTAGCATGATCTCAACACTTATCAAATGATAAGTGACCATGAACCGTGCAAAAAACTGTGAAAAGAAGCCGCGGGGAGCGAGTGCCGCCATCCCCGGGAGTCAGGCGCGCCGTGCACTGTTCACCGCCGTACATTGGTATTAATTTGCAAATTCTGCAAATAAAACTTGTTCGCGCAAAAAAAAAAAAAATTTTTTTAAATGAGCACACAGAATAGCACAACGCTACAGGTACAGCCGGCTGGACTCTTTAACAAGCTGAGGTGTCCTTGATATCACGATTCTTTAGTTTTTGTCAGCGGTGGAATGCTCCAATTCAATTATAAATTGACCCCCCCCCCCCTTCAGATTTTCAAAAATGGGTCAACTTACATTCGTGTAAATATAACATTTTTGCAAATCAATTCCTTTTTTTGTGCAATATTTGCAATTCTAGATTTGAAAACTACATGGGATATGTGGGGCCAATGCAAACATTTATTTTTATGTCAATATTGTGACTTTGCCCTTTGCACCGACTAAGTATATTACAGTGCCTGAAATATGTTTCCGACCGGTGAGCTTATCGCATCATCATTCTATCCCCTGGATTCTCGCCCTACGACATCACAATTGAGAATGCAGAGGTCAGTCGTGGCAGCGACACAGCAGACACCTGCGTAAGCTTGTTTTCCTTGCCGGCAACTCCACAACCAACCACCAGGGTCATGATACACCATAGCAGTAGCTGGGAGCTAGCATTCTGCTGCCGTTTTGGGGACAGTTGAATGCAGTATATAGGTCACTAAATGCACCAGTCAAAGATGTGCTCCAGGAACGATGGATTTATGAACCACGCAATCCAAGAAATGGAAAAAACTGAGGCACTCACGACTGGTACGAGCAGCTTGCGAACTTCGTCCACTGCCCTCTGCAGCTTCACGTCTGCCCTGTTGTTAGAGTCCTCCACGGTGATGAGCACGTGAAGATCGTCATTGAGGTGCTCCCAGTTGGGCTTGCCCCTGTTCAGATCCTCCTGGTGTGGCCCGGCAAAACAGACAAACAACAGTGACCCAACTGTGCACTCAACTTACACAAGAATACGGAGAAGAATGCCCACTCCTCAGCTTACGTTTCCTGGCATTGGTATTTTAATGTACAGTGACAAGCCACCCTTGCTTGGAATGTGCAACAGTGCGTTCTGTGTGGAGTAGTACTAGACCGGCGTCCACTAACCAAATGGTTTTCCTTACCCACACCAAAATATGCAATGGATGATTTTCTAAACCCTGTTGATAATGAAAATATTGATTTCCAGGAAGTTTCTTGTGGGAAAGTAATATACTCTGTAGATTCGGACACGAAGTTAGATTTGCATTACTTTAGAGCCAGGCGTTAAATACCACGAAACGTCGGGTTTTATAAAGTTGCTCTGCAAGTTAGTTAGGGCACGTCCCACTGGGTAACCAAAAACAATGCATGGTATGGAAGTGTTCTATGTGGGTAGCAGATTAGTTGCACATTGATCAGATAGTTTTCCACTAAGCAGTTCCAATCTTGTTTATTCTGAAGTGCATAGCCTCTTGTATTGTCTTAGCATCTGAAAATTACACATTAGTAAAACATTTAGTAGAAGGACCTACCGTATTTACTCTAGTAATGGCCGCACTATTTATGAACAAGGCCATTGTGTCTGCTTTCCCGCAGAACACATATACAGCCAATCGTAGCGTTGCGCATAAATAACATAGCGAATAACTAGATAGAGAACACGATTCTCCATACAAATGCAATCCTCGGATGGTATCTTCGTGCGAAGACGTTATCTCTGTCCTCTAAACCGCTGGAATCATACTGCCGATCGCGGTGATTGGCAAGCCGCATGCTCCGCGGAAAAGCGAACCTTCAGGTTTTCTTCATAAACAGTGCGGCTATTACTTGAGTAAATACTGTACATTATTTTTGCCGTACTAAAGGCACACCCCATGCAATCAAAAGCGCACAACTTAACCCTCTATGGCTCAATCCTAAGCATGCCGTAAATCCTCTACAAAAAAGCAACCGTCAAGCAAGCTCGACAAAGACATGCATGCAACTGAAACAAACAACGTGCAAAGGTGTAGAAGTCAGTTTTAGTCGGGAGAGATGTCGTTGCCTCTGTAAATGTTATCTGCACATATTGGACAATGATGCCCAAGGCTAAAGAAAACAAGTTTTACATCTCCCATGCAAGAAAACCCCGAGGATTCAATCACCAGCAGACAAGAGAGATCTCGCAGTAGTGGTAAGTGGCAGACAAGCCAAGAGCAAGTTGGTAGTACTCACTTCAACCCTGAGTGAAGGCATGGAACAAGAGCGCAACAAGTGTTTTAGGGCGGTATGGGAACAAGAACATACACTCGGGCGTAATTAAGGAGCTCACCTTTTTCTTGTCCCTCATGGACCCCTTGCCACGAACCATGATCTTGCAGCCAGTCTCCTGCTCCAGCTGCTTCGCAGTCATGCCTCGAGGACCCAAAATCCTCCCGACAAAGTTGTACTGAAAGAGGAGACCAAAAAGGCCCCGTGAAACTTGCCGTCCAGAACAGCATCCCCAGATTCCAATCACTACAAGCAACTGAACGAAATGTAAAATCATTTCCATTTAGAGTAGTCACTTCAAAACAAACGATTACCGCAGGTGTCCTTGGCAAGCACCCACGAATGACTTGGACACACTTTCTTTACCGCTTCAGTTTGTCCCTCGCCTGAGCCCTCTCCGAAGAGCTAACCCACTCCGAAGAGCTAACCCACTCCCAAGAGCTAACCCACTCCCAAGAGCTAACCCACTCCCAAGAGCTAACCCACTCCCAAGAGCTAACCCACTCCCAAGAGCTAACCCACTCCCAAGAGCTAACCCACTCCCAAGAGCTAACCCACTCCCAAGAGCTAACCCACTCCCAAGAGCTAACCCACTCCCAAGAGCTAACCCACTCCCAAGAGCTAACCCACTCCCAAGAGCTAACCCACTCCCAAGAGCTAACCCACTCCCAAGAGCTAACCCACTCCCAAGAGCTAACCCACTCCCAAGAGCTAACCCACTCCCAAGAGCTAACCCACTCCCAAGAGCTAACCCACTCCCAAGAGCTAACCCACTCCCAAGAGCTAACCCACTCCCAAGAGCTAACCCACTCCCAAGAGCTAACCCACTCCCAAGAGCTAACCCACTCCCAAGAGCTAACCCACTCCCAAGAGCTAACCCACTCCCAAGAGCTAACCCACTCCAATGTACCCCTATAAAACTACATCCATACATCTTACACGGGAAGCGAACAACCCACAATACACACATCAGATGTGCTGCGAGCCCTATACCTGTTAAAAAGCCTTTCCCTCTCCAAATCCTGAGGTTGGACAAGATCTGCAAACCACAGCTACTCCAAACAGGCTCTCCACGGCACTTGAGATAAGGCATATCGGCCCCAGCTTACAGCACTCCACCCACAGACACACAACGGAAGCCTGCTCAAACAATTCACTGATGGGGGGAACATCCGAAGTCAGAGCAGATTGTTTGACACTCACGTCTGGGTGTTCTTTGACAGGCACATACACCTTTTCAGAGCGGCTCACAGGAGGTCCTATGCCGTCGGGAAGTACCAGCGGCTCTTTCTTCATGCCATTGATTTGGAACAGGGAGGACCGGACCTTGCTGATCTCTGCAGTTGCGAGAAAGACGAGTGGAGATACCGTAAATTGAAAAGAACCAAAGCACATATTTAAAGGTCAATGTTCCTGCAACAGGAATAACCCAATTAAATTACTGTAACCATCGCGCTTGATTCAATCAATAACTGCGTCGTGTGTTAGCTCGGACTGCAAGAAGTTAGTTGGCCCCAGTTGGTGTCTGGTGTCTCTGCCATAGACGAGAAATTCAGCCGGTGCAGTACCACCGCTAGCACAATGTCCTTAATGCACATCACGCAGTAGCGATACATGATAGCACGGCGGTACCACACTCATCCAGATTGAAACGGGCAGGGGCAAGGATTGAGCCTAAGACGCCTGGGTTCTGCAGCGCAAGCTTCGCTCCACGTGCTGCACTGCATGAACACACTGCCACCGTCCCCCGATTTGGACATGAGCAGAGTTCCACATGAAACTTTTTGTCTCATCAATTAACATATTTGTGCCTTTTTAAAAGCCACAAAAAATGGGTGTCATTTCTTTTCTATTTTTAACACAGAGTCTGCCTTCGATGACCCACGACTTCGATTATATTTGGTGGTTATGTCTAAATCATAGAAAATGGCACGCGACCACAGGGAACAGAGTGAACACGACTTAAACCGGCCAATTCTCGATCGGCGGTTTTTGGGCGGACAGAAAACTAATTTTGAGCCGCAAACTGTGTTCTAAGGTGTTGGGCTCTCATAAGTCATGTACAAAATGTAAATAAAAAAAGAATTACAGTTTTTTTTTTTATTGCAATAAAGTATGCTTGGCCAAACGCCCATTCTTCGCCGGCAGGTAGCGCAAGAGGTCTGAACCAGATGCTAAAATTTCAGCACAAACCAATATTGTATTCAAAAGTTGTGCAATTTTCTGAAAATTTCATTGGGAAAATAGAACAAATTTCGCCAGTTTTCGGCTTCTGGCACCACATTGTTTTCGAGAGCTCCGTCTGCCACCATTTCCCCAATGACATTTTCAGAAAATCATTTATAACTTCGGAATAAAATATTGGTTTGCGCTAAAACTTTGGGCGGCGAACGAGCGTTCGGCAGTGCATAACTTATTTTTGCGATGGAAAAAACCCTGTACATTTTTTGGGCGGACACCCTGTACAAATCAAAACCTTGGCGAGCGTAAGTACCCTGTCAGTGTCCCATTAAAACATTGCACCCTACAAGCAGATTTCTTGCAAAAACACCCCTGTGCAAGATAAATAAATATTTGGAGTTGGTTACCTCAGAACCAATACAATCGGAAGTGATGCCCTACAAAAATATCTAAATAGGAGCCAATGACACATATCACACATTAAAGCGGATACTTTGCCTGGACCATGTTTCATAACAAAAATATAGTGAGGCAGTGCAGAAACATTAATATAAAACAGTGGAAAATGAGGTGTCTGAAAATCCTATGAATCGAGTAATTCAGCAAGCTTCATCAATGCAAATGCAGGCAGCATAAACTTTTCCTAACCACGCTCCCTAATCACAATTAACCTAAAAAATGTGAAGCCAACTACATTCCAGTGTGGGGTCCAAAGCATTTGACACTCAATGCTTATGCCATGGCAGAACATTTATTCTTTCCCACCTCGCACAAACAACTGTGGCCATGTGCTTTTACATCGTCAGGGACTGAATGTGGTCAGGTGCACCATATTTTGCGAACTTTCGAAATCTTTTAGAGAAAGCCGATATTAATCGAGTAAAAACTGGGCTACGAACTCCATACTTAATTCGGGCAAGTTTCCTTTTTCTTACTAGTCGAAACTGAAGTGGGTGTATACAATTGGTAGCACAAAGTACGGGAGCATCATTTCATTGTTTGCTTGAGAGAGCATCATGAATACTCCAGTTTCATTTGAGTGCGATCATATAAGCTAGAAAAGCGAGCTCCGGGCTTTCGCAAGCCACTCAGGGCAACATGCTCGTGCTTGTAGCGAGGGCTTCGCTCGCACACAGTGAAACAGAGCCGAGTTCCCCAGACTTGCGAAAATTTTCCGAGATGCTATTCTGTGGAGAACACCTATTCCAAAAATAGTTCAAAGTTGGAATTGTAACAAAGGGTGTTTATTAACAAACAAAAACGAAGGAAGCGTGGACGGTGGATAAGTCATTATTAGTTTTTCATCCGAATTTGCTGAATTAGATGCCAAAGCAAACTTGATGGATAGTAGAAAAACAAACTAAAAAATGGAGACAAAAAATCGAGTGCAGTTTTTTAAATGCGAAGGCAATCAACAAACACCTTACAATGGATGAAATGCAAGGAACGAAAACCCAACATTACATGAGGAGTTGGGCATCATTTTAAGCATTCGCTAAAAACATAAAACGAACAATCGTCTTGCGGCTAGCTCAACAGCCAAATCTGGAACTCGCACGGATCGATGGAAACACCTTCACGACAAACTTGCGGTCTTCTGTAGCGTTCAGAACGGGTGAAACAGTCATTAATCTTTGCGCGGCGTCGAATTACAGTCGTGATTATGTTTCCCAAGTATACCCGGATCCTAGCTGGCAACACGGCCAGATGGCACGCAGACGCAATTCCCGCTTTGAAACAATGGCACGTTTAAGAACGCACGCTTGGCACGGATTCAGTGTCCTTCCTTCGATTCTCCAGATTCAATTTGGCTTCTGCGGAGCTTCCGGAAACGTCGGGGCGTTGGTTCATCACGAGGAGCGGCAGTCTCGAGCATCCGAAATGTTTTGCGGCGCCGAGCAGCAGCTACGGCCCAAGTGGAGTCATTACTGATGGCAGCCGGCCTTGAGAAAAGTTAGGCACAAAGCTTCACAAATCAGCTTAGGTCTTCACGCCACAATTCCTCGTGTGAAGTACGAAAAAAAGTACGAGCGAAGAACCGAGCTGCCGCGCTTTCAAACATACCGCCGCATCTCCGTGAACAATTAACAAAGCACGGAGGAAGGTATTCAACGCAAAGAAAACCCTGCCTTACCGGAATCCTAAAGAAAACCGAGCAAACATTTCTTCTTCCCTCTTCAAGAAATATTGCTCTGTAGTGGTCCCAAAGAATAAACACCCACTACCATCCCGAGGAAATATCCACGTAAAAATGAAGAGAAAAATGGAGAAGCGCATCCAAAATCATGGCCGCTGTGCCAAAGGAAACTCGGAACCGAATTTTCTGGTTCGAGACATGTCAGAGGTAGGAACTACGCGCGCTGAAACTCAAAATCCGATCATTAATGCCACGAAAAATCACCACTACAACGAGGAAACAGGATCGCACAAAACGCCATCGGAAGAAATGCGAAACAAAGTTTTCTTCTCCGACGGATAAAGTTTCACCCGAGTCGCTCGTTACTTTTTTCGAGCGGCAAAGATCAAAAGGACTTCGCTGAAATAGTTCGACAGTACCCCTGGGCCTACGGAACCGCAACCGAAAAAGACAGGTGCGGTCTCCGCAGCAGGTTCGGAGGGTTGTAAACCTGCCCGACGGCGAAAGAAACAAAAAAAATTCGGAATCCATGCCGTCACGGTTCGAAGCGTCCCACACCTGCCCGCGTCCCAAAAGGCACCTGTTCACTCGGCTCCCGAGGAGTGGGAGGGGTGGTGATGGTCCCAGCTTACCGACGAGTGTCCGAAATGAGGAAAAATCCAGGAAGCATCCGATAACATTCCGGGGGATGCGGGGCGAACACCACAACTCCGTCGGCGGCAGCGGCGATGGAGAGGCAAAAAATCCAAGATGGCGGCGCTTGTCAGTAGGCTTACAACCATCGGAATGCGCCTCAATTTGCGCCTCCGCGACGGGCTTTCGGCCGTCTTCGTCCCATTTTATCTCGGTTTCTTCGGTAGTCACAAAACCGGGAACACAGCCGGGTGTGGGGGCGGGAGGCTGACTTGGTAGGCACACTGCTTGTCGCACGAGCGCGGCGTCACCGCGGACGCCGGTTTTTGCCGCACGGGGAAAACTGGAACCGAGCAGCCACCCCCTCCACCCGAAACTTTCGCGTGACAAGGGGCGGAACGAAGCACATTGCCGTCGTCGACGCAAAACGGCGACGCAAAACACACCGCCGAGTTGACACGCAATCCTCTTGAGCGTTTCGGCGGAAGGAGCGACTAGGCTTACGCGCGAATACGGTCGCCGTGAGGAGGGCTTCGCACCGTGGGGGGGTCTCGTGACACTTCGTGCGACCAACTTACCTTCGTCGAGCAGTCTCTCCAAGTGAATAAACACGTTGGGAAAAGCGGCCAGTTGCTTCTTGTCTTTGAGCAGTTGCGCGAGGTAGTCGGCTATGCTTTGCGTGCTGTTATTGGAGTTCTCGCCCATCGCGCCCTCACTGTGCGCCGACACTGGTTGGGAGAGATGATGCAGCGCGAGCCTCCAGCCTTGCCGTACTGCGTCTAATCTACTGGACGAACTCGCCGGATTGACCTTCCAAGGTACCCAACGCGCAGGCGCGAGGCTCCGGGACGTTCCATTCCGCCGCGCGGGGGTGAGGGGTAACGGGAGGGGGGTGCCGGCTTCTTCGTGGGGAGGGGCGAGCCGATCCTGCTCTCTCGCCTCACTTCTTGGGGACTGCTCTCCACTCCTCCTCCTACCACTCCTACTCCGTGTGCTCTCTCGTGCCGGAGTAGGGGATCGAGCGAGCGAACGAGCATTCGCGCAGCGGGGCGGCGGCACACATGTCGTTTAAATGGTCCCGTAACCCGGCGTTCTTGGCGGTACCAGCGGGGTTCGCACGCTCGGTCACCTTCTTTAGCGCGTAATGAATCGCATTTCGGCGGCGATGGGCCCAACCGGCGCAGTTTGGGTGGTAGTTAGGTCGCTCGAAGTGACAGGTTTTGTTGTGTTCATTCTGGCGTCTCCGTGCGCTGTTGTCGAGCCAGCAGCCTCGCTACTTGGCTGGGCAGTGGGGGCAGGTGGTGACGTTTTTCTTCTTCTCTTGCCGTCGTAGTACGAGCGCCCAAGGACGACTTTTGGTTTTAATCGGGAGTGGGCGCAGCGGAGGTTGAGGAGGGGGCACCAAGGAGAAGGCGGAGGTAGGCGTGAAGAGGAGTGCGTAGTAGTGCTGCCGCGGCAGATGCCTTTCTTGGATCCGGAGGGGGATCGGTCCACGACTTCGTGCGCGGGGCGGCCGTGCGCTCGACCGCGGCGGCGGTGCCGTACGCATGCCCCCGCGTTGCGAGCGCATTTTTTTGAGGGAAGATATTTTGATGGCTTCTCCACTGCTTTGTGTTGTAGTGCCACGTAAAATATCAAGAAAAAAATAAGTGAACGAAGAAGCCCTATGGTTCTCGTGTGCAACTTCCACCGTGCCGCCAAACTCGTCGTGCATGTATTTCTTTCCTATCTTTTTTTTCCCGACACATTGTTGACAAAAAAACAACAACAACAAAACTATACAACACACACACACACACACACACGAACATGAAGTTATTATCGGCAGGTGTCCAATACATAGCTTGCACTGACTTGAAATCAATGCTTCCATCTCTGTTAGTAACTTTCAAGTTAAAGTTGACGAAAAGCACCTAGCAACATCGCAGTTTTGTCATGGCGCCGATTACCTTCCACTGCGCTGCGAGCGTTTGTTTTTGTTGTGTTGGTTTTGTTTCGCCCAAGTAAGTGCCTGACAACACTGGCAACGCAGCATTTTAAATTTCGCGCCAGTGTTTTTAGTTTTAGTTTTTAGCGATGCTTCTCGCTTTGCGTGCACATCTATCGCAAATGTGACTGATTGTGTGTCTGATGTCGCCGGAAGACGGAAAAGCATTTTTGCAATCATCGCATGGGCTCTAACTGTGAAACGAGTGAGTGGAATTTCCCAAAAGCACAATCACATGTCCTTCTCCGTCGACAGCATGTGCGTCTTTGGCAATTCACGGAATTGTGTTTCACCGTGTCTCTACTGCTGCGATACGGTGATACGACGAAGAGCCCCAACGTCCACGGTGTGGGGTGTGGCACCGAGAGGGAAATACACATCGAAACGCATGTAGTGCGCCTTGGTTGTTGAGGTTCGAACCGTTCGTTCCCGCCGTCTTCAGCTGACGGCATCCCGACTACGGTGACCTATTTAAAGTAAATTGCTCCCTTTTCATTCGATTCGAAATATGGAAGATTGCCGACGCCTAATGTGTGTGAGAAGAAAACACGATGTAAGTATTCCTGCCCATTTTCTGCTGCCGTGTTTTGTTAATTTTACCGTGTAAACGCTTGGATATGTAGATTTTCTCGTGAAATATTGAGACCGCATTTGGCAAGTTTTTTGTTTTTCTTTATTTGTCTCGCAGTAACCGCTGTTTTGAATAAAGGGCCCTCGCGCTGCTACTGATCTTCGTCTATAATCTAACCCCCCCTCCCTCCCCCCCAATACCAGCATCGTTGGTTCTTCAGATAGTAGAACTCTTTGTCGGACAATGACAAAGAGGGTGTGCTTACATAAGAGTTGTCGTGGTGGGACTTAATCAGGAAGGCTTCGTGAATTTCTGTGGCCGTTTTTGTTTTGTAACGGCCCATGGCGCAGGTCTCACCAAAGATGAGGCTGCACTTCTCAGGGTTGGGCCCGCATTCGCAACGGTCGCAGTGGACCAGTAAGCGGCCAGACGGGGACTGCCTGATCGCCAACGCATACTCTCTGAGCCTCTCATTAATGTACCTCCCCGTCTGGCCAACGTACTCCTTACCACATGACAGGGGAATTTCGTACGTGACGCTAGCGGCGGCACGTACGAACACAAACCATTCAGAATCATTGAGTTTAAAGTTACGCCGCGTCCTGTCCAGTTCTTCCTTCGTTTTCGTCTGTTTTTTTTTTGTGTGGCGTATTACATTATTTTGGAATTGTTGGAATTGTAAATAGCGTCGTCTGATGGCCTAGACTAATGGATTGGGTCTTGGGGTCATCTTCTCACAGCCCTGGCCATGCCATGTGTGGTTGGGCCTCGGCAGTTCTTTCAACTGGAACCTGCCAAGAGAGAACTGCAGTTGTCTGAGACACTAATCGGAGAATGCCTTTTTGAATGCGATATGTGAACACATAGTGTTATTGCTAAAACAGTCGTGAACAATGCCGGGTTAAGTGGACTGCAACAAGGATCAAATGAATGGGGTTTAAAACTGCCCTGTTCACTGCTCCCTGGAAGCTGCAGTATAGCGTTTGAGGCTGCTAGAGCTGGGTGGTGTTGCAGTGACTGCGGTTACACTGATCGCTTGGCCCTTGCCAAACAAAACGTTTGATTAATCACGTGAGATTCGAAAGTGCTTGTTGCGTAAATGAGACCGAAAAAAATTCAACGGAGCCTAAAAGATATTAAAGACAGATAAGGCAAAATGAAACTCGTTTGATTGCAACCTTCCAAGAAGGTAGCAATCAGTCAAGTGTTAAGGGGACACTGACAGGGTATTTATGCTCGCCAAACATTTTATTTGTACATAACATATGAAAGCCCAACTTCTCAGAATACAATTTGCGGCTCGAAATTCGTTTTCTTTCCACCCGAAAACCGCCGACCGAGAACTGGCCGGTTTAAGTCGCGCGCACTCTCTTTTCCGTGGTCACGTGCCGTTTTCTATGGTTCGGACACAACCACCAGAGATAATCAAATTCGTGAGTCATCGAAGGCACACACTCAATACCAAAAAAAGACAAAACATATCATACCCATTTTTTTTTGTAATTTCTTAAAAGCTGCAAATACGTTGATTGAAAAAAGAAAAAAGTTGGAGTTAGGTGATTTTTGGTAACTTTCTCCTCCTCTATATTTCTTTTTCCTTCCCAGTCCAGTTTCAATTTCGGTTTCGAGCAGTTGCGCATTTTGACCTTATTAAAAATATACGTGACGCTGTAGCAAAATATTGATTGGGTAGCCTTTCGACACCATAACAAATTGCCTAGGAAAAAAAAAGGGGGGGGGGAGGGGGTTGTGTCAGTGTCCTTTTCAGTGCACGAGTTAAGCTTGCCAAGGATTTTAAATCTTTTCGGACACCAATCACTTTGGAGGAGCGATACAGGAACGACAAGGACGTATTTCTGTTGTCCTGAAAGCGCTGCAGAACCCAGGGATCCTGGGTTCAATCCCCACCCCTGCCCGTTTCGATCTGGATGAGCAGATCTTATCGGCGTGCGGTCGTGTATCACCACCTGTTTGCACAATCTCGAGCGAGACGTGCGAGTAGGGCCATGTATGTAGGTGCCGAGAGGATTAAAATGAATACTTATACGACCATTCGGGTTGGTTTCACCAACGATGTTCTTACCTCCGACGTGCTTGAGGAGAACGCTAATAAACGTCCCAGTCACAGTTCGCCGATAACTGTAGGCGATTTAGACTTCTTCAGCGATGTTTACGAAGCAAGCAGCAACGCAGCTGTGTCATCCGTGTGCGATCACATGACAAGATAAACCAAAACGAATACAATTAACTCGAAATCAAAGCACACAATTCTCTAAAAGGACTGACTAAACTTCAGAAACGTGGGTTTTATTTAAGTAATCAAAGATGTGAAAGTTTGCATGACGCGCGATAAATTAAATACGCTTGCTTTTCTTCGAGATTCAAGGAAACAAGAAGTTGTTTCTCTGAAGCTGACGAGATCTACGCGTAGTCTAACGACCTACAAAATTTATCATGGCCGCCACCACGCACACCGCAACCCCCCTCCCCCGAATTGATCCGCTTAGAATACGGACACTCCATTCGCCGATTGCCCTATGGGCACCGCCATTTTGATGCTTTTTGCAGAGCCTGCGCAATCGACGATCGTTACGATTGGGAAATGGAACTTCCTCAGCTTTGGATACAATGTCGGTAAAGCTCTGGCGATAACGCGTCTTGCTCTGTCGCAGACTGTTTTCACATTTCTGGAGGAAGAAAAACAGTTTCCTGCGATTCCTGACACAGATTGAGCTAACATGGTGACAACAAGCTGGCTAATGTGTCGTTTGGTGGCTCTAGACTGCATTCGCAACAAATATTTTCTCCGAGACTTCTATTCTATCAGAACTTGCAATTTCAACGAAGGAAAACACGCACAAAATAAATGATTTATCTGCCGGCCATCCCCGGTGTTAATGAGAGTCTCTCGTACAGCTCTCGGAAGGAGGAAATGCAAACAGCGAAGACACGGACGGGGCAATCCCTACGCAACAAGGGCAACGCTCAAACTTGTTTATTAGAAGAACCGGCGTCGTCGAGGGTCGCGCTTTCGTTGAGTTTGTGCTTATTTCTTGTTTTATAATACATCTTAAGCTATCAACGAGTCCGAGCGCAGTCGACGAAGAGCCAATGGGATCTATCAAGCTGCTTCCAAAGCGCAGCGTCAAGCCATTCGTCTTCCAAGAAAGGGATTTGGAGGAAGTGCGCGTTGTCGCGCGCTTTTGGTAAGTTCAGGGGCGCTCCATCTTTGTGGAATCATCTAAGGTCGCTGTTGTGTGCCCAGATGCGGTCTCGACCTCGATGTTTTTACGGACGCCGTGGGCGCTTTTCCGGCATCTCAGGTGGCCTCTCGTGCGCTACCAAAGGCGTCCCTGTTATTGGGCTTCCACGATTGACCTCACTATGACGTCTTCAGTAGGATGATTTCTGCTCTCATCGACGGTTACGAGAGCAGAGTCAGACCAAATACTTTACTAGGGGGAATACATTCCACTCCACTGATTTGCATTAGACAGAACGCCTACAGCGCCGGATCCAGCCCTGACGGAGGGGAGGTCCGCGTCAGTCCACTTGCATGTGCACCTGGATGTTCGCGGCGGCCGCGACGGTGTCGTCTCTGATTCCACCTGAAGGCCTTCCATGTTTCAAAAGTAGCGCAAGGTGCGTCGATGCACGAGGCACGTGCAACGGGCAACACTTGGGAAGATGATGGCGGCACAGCGCAGCAAAGTATTTGGCGCAGCACTGAGCTATACTCTATTTCACCTTATGATGTACCGCAGGAAAGGCTACAAGCGCGAGCTCCTTGCTCTGTGGCACATCTCGGCGGCACAAGCTCTCGTGACTTAAGAGCGGCAGTCAACGCTATGAGCTCGCGCTTCTAGCCTTCGCTGCGGTACAACATAAGGTTAAACGAAGTATAGATATTAGACGCGATGTTCTTCAGATGTGGCGCGCGGCACGTGTCTTGAGCATTTCCACAACAATGAATTTGGTATGTAGAACGACCATCATCATCATCATCGTTTACCGCCCGATAGCCGAGACCTCCCTGACGATAGATGGCTCTCGCCAAACCCAGAAAACCTATCCACGCCGAGGCTATTGTATTTGAGAAGAGTGGAATGTATTCCCCCTAGTAAAGTATTTGGTCAGACTCTCAACTCTGACGGTCTTGATTTAGTAACATGATGACTAGGATTCCAGCCCGCTTTTTACGCACCGTCGAAGGTGTCGCTCGCTTCTAGTAACCTTGGTCGTTACATCACAGATGGGAACCGTAAAGGCGCTGTTATACTCTGGCGTCGAGCGTAGCGAACGCAGCGTAGTGCAGAACGCACGCCTTTCATTGGCCCGTTAACAGGAACTCGATATCTGCTACCAATCAGCACCTCTGTGCACTGCACCGCCGCGTCTGCTACGCTCGACGTCGAAGTATGACAGAGGCCACCACCGAAAAGCTATATGCATAGCGCGTGAGCGGTGCTTCATTTACGGTTTCGTTTGCGCAAGAACGCGTGCAAATGATCTGCAAGATCAAACCCCATGCTCGCGCCAGCAGCTTTGGCACCGTTTTGCATTGCAGTGCACCAATAAAAAGTGGTTAATTAAACTGTACTTTACATTTACAGCAATTCTTTCTTCCGCATTGTTCTCAGTGATCAGATGAATTGATCAACCGATCTGCCATCTTGAGAAATACATCCAAGGGTCAAGAATCAAAATTTTCTAGCTTCAGCTATTTAAATCAAATTAATCTAATTTAAACAAAATCAATCTGATTTAAATCAAATAAATCAAATTTACTCATTTTTTTACTGTTACCGTGCATCCAGGGTGGATTAAAAGGCTAAAAGGCGCGAACTGAAACAGGACAAAAAAAGACACACGTACGACAAGGACAAGCGCCAACTTCCAACTCCTTTAATATATAACACCAAACATCGTCAAACGGTCGATCACAGTCACCAATGGACACTTCTAAGCGACAAGATAAAAGTTTTCTTCTCACTAATCACACGCAGTCGTCAAGACACAAACTTTTTTATTCAGCAAATAAAGGAATGGCATGCTTACGCATTTCTCAGCCACTTTTTTTTTTTTGATACAGAAAGCTTTGATTATTTCCCTTTCCATCTTCTCATTCCGCTTCTTAAGAAACCTTGTGTGTTCTAACAATGGTTTAAACCCGCATCGTTTGCGGCGCTCCGCGAGATGCCCACCCAAATTATTGCGTACGGCAAGCTTGTGTTCCCGCTCTCTTTCATTGAAACATTGGCCAGTTTGACCGATGTAAACTTTGCCGCAGCTGAAAGGAATCTCATATACCACGTCTTATAGTCACGCATTCTGTGTATTTTGTTACATGTTTTTTTTAGCACAAAACTATATTTTGTTTTGACATCACGGAGCATATTTTTGAAAGTTTGCCAACCCTGTGCTTAGCAGCCACCTTTCTTTAAACTGTGGGGCACCTTGTGCAAAAATGGAACCACCTGCACTGGCATCTTGTATGTCTTTTCACGACATTGGTCGCCGCCCTCTCGTTTAATTTTCAGTAGGAGCCTTTCATACACACTTGATATTAAGCACTTAGGGTATCCGGCACTCTTCAAGCGTGCAACCTGATGTTTAAAGCTGATGGGCAGGCTATGCTGGCAGCTTTTTGTAATGGCTGCGTGCAGGCAGGTTGATGCAATCCTAGGGTGGCTCTGCTTTATGTCCTTATTCTTAAGTAGATCTACCTTCCTGTAACAAGGTACATTAGCCCGTTATCGTATCGCGATACAAGTACTCGAAAATATATTCCGATACTGAAATACAGATACTGATTGAAAAATTGTATCGCAATACAGGAAAGTAAATACTAAAAGTATTTCTGAAATACTACCACGATACATTTGTATCGCGAGACTGCCCGACCCTGGGCAAAACATAGAGCATGGGCTGAGCTTCAGACATTGTTAGAGTCCGCGGCTATTCTCAATTTCTCATCCTTTATTGACCCCGCGCCATTATCCGAAAGTCTGGTGAAGCAGGAGCCCGAGCGCTTCACTCAGGCTCATGACAATCGAGTACGTCACGGTGTCAGGTGACTCATGGTGCGAAGTCGTGATATCATGTGACGTCGCGGTGTAAACAACGCTAATACATCTAGTGGCGTTCTTAATTTGTCTAATTGACGCAGTGATTCACATGATTAATCATAGTGCCAACAAAAGCGCCGCAAAATCCCACATTGCAATTCTGTATATGACGATCGAATCAACATATAAAAATAGATGCCAATTTTTCATTTTTAAATATTCATTTTGTGAAGCTAACAAAAAAAAAAAGAAAAAAAATACCGTGAACCGTTTTGAACCGGTTACCGTTACGTATTTTTCCGGTTCAGTTCCGGTTCAGTTCCAAGATGGCGGTTAAGATTTCGGTTCGGTTCAGTTCCGGTTCGGTTTAAAGTAACGGTTCGGCTCTGGTTCCACACCCTGCCTCTGACTGCTAAACAGGTTGCAGACCACACGCGAAGCAGGTAGACTTCATGTCTAGAAGCAGTTTTGCGAAAGCAGTGTCCCTTTCCGTTTGCTGAGATGGCACTTGCACATAATCTGTGTAGGCTGGTAATGTGAAAGTCAAATTTGATTATATCTCAATTCTCATCGGGTTGTTTTTCAGTTATGCCCGATTCTAAAAGTTGCGCACACACACATAAAATACTTACCTTAAAATCTGTTGCACGAAATTAATTTTAATGTATTGTTCACTAAGTCGTCTTCACGGTCGAATAATTTTCCCCCACCTCGTTGAACGTACTTTCTAAAATTACCAATCCTGGGATAACAATTGGTACCCAAATTAACAACAAAAATACTGTGATATTGTCACCTTGAATTGTACTTGGCGGTCTGAACGCTGTAATTAATCAGCTGTTTAATCCTTACAGACGAGCGCGTGAGGCGAAATTGATTTGAATTTATAGGTCAATAAGTCGTATTCACAGCCTAATAATTTTCCCACGCCTCATCGAACGTAGTTGCTAAACTGAACAATCCTTGGAAAACAATTTGTACACGAATTAACTACAAAAGATACTGCGATATTGTCGCTTTGAATTGCACTAGCAGTTTGAACGCTGTAATTAATCAGACGTCTAAACTTGCCAGACGAGCGCGCGAGGCTGTAGTTTTACCTACCATCCGCGTCTACGAACGCAACTACCCACACAATAAAAGCCGTATTAAAAAAAAAAATAAAGTAACGATAGTAGCACAATTTTTACGAATAACAATACTCTATCTGTAGCTTATCAAGCTCACTTATCTCCGCGTCAAACGGGCCTGGCCACGTCGAAATTGCGTCGAACGTGCAGTCGCCACCCTCCTCGTGGCCGAAAACAATTTTTTCGCCAATCGGCCCTTTTCAAAAGTCCATCGAGCAACCTCGGCAGTCGCCGCCATTGCTAGGTGGCGCAAGCTGCCGCCCCTTACGAAGGGTATAGCCATTACCACCCATCCATCCATGCTCGGACACGAAGTGCGATGACTGGATCGGAGAGTCCTCGCCGAACGCCGACGCAGGCCTCCTGTCCAGTACATGCTCAGAGCGCCTGAGCAAGCAATGCCAGACAGGCGTTGGCGCAGACTTTTTTTCTAAAAGGGCCTATTCGGGGAACCGAATCACTCTCCATCTGTCTTTACGCAACAAAACGCGAACGTAATTGCGATGAGCATCGCAACATTGAAGCGTTCGCACTGGCTGGATGGGCTGGCACGAGAGGCGCGGTATCCTTCAAGATGGCGGCGGCGGGGGCTAGTTGCCTTTCCGTGCGATAGGTCGTCGTCGTTGTATGTGTGCTGCCACCGCTAAAATCAAGTACACAGAAAAAAAAGCAGGATTTTGGCTTCTTCACTATGCGTGATTGGAATACAGCCTGTGATAGCAAGTGTACAAAAACAACGAGCACAGTGACGATGCAGTTTTGGTGCTACTTGATCGGCTCCATGGGATCTCGTAACGTGGGCTACGCTCGAGCTTGGTGCGGAACGGTGAAGCCCGCTGCCTGCGTGTGTGTGTGTTTATTTTATGAATTATCGCTTGTTTCCTCTCTACGACGAGGACCCTTCGCACGGTTCATCGCCAATTCATGACTGCACCATGGCGGGTGGAACTGAACTGGGAAAGAGGAGATAAGGGGCGCCGATAGTGAAGGAATACACACACACGCATATATACATACACATAACATTGAGGGACCGGAAACACCATAGCCGCGTTCGCGCATGTGTAAGTAAATGTTAATGTGTAAAAACTCGCAAAAGAAAGAAGAAATCAAGCGTACGCGCACACTCACACACTTCCTAAAGGGCGAAGCAGTGCGTATACGCCGCTCAAAATGAAAAAAAAAAAAGAGAACCGATGAAGTATGAGAGAGAAAAACAAGTACACACGGAGGAATAAGTTGGCGTCAGAAAGTCAGGTCGGGCGTGTCTTACGAGGAATCTATGCGATTAATCATGTTTGCTTTATCTCTTTTAGCCGTCCGCATAGTTTTGTGGTGCCACTCATTCACTCACTCGCTCGCTCGCATATTCGCTTTCGCCAATTTTTCTTTTTACTAAAATAAAGTAACATTCACATTCGCTCCTATATACGCGCTCGCATACATACATTCTGCACTATCGGAATTTGTATACACCTCATCGACAAAACTTTGTTTTCAGCGGGTGACTTTTTTTCGTATTTATACGAAGCCCCCCTCTTTTTGGTTTGTTGGGTGGGCTTCTTTATGTTTTTACTGCCTCTTTTATTACTCGCATTAATTCTTGTCCCCGTCATTTGCTCGTATATTTGTTGGCTCCCAATGTGTCTAGTCTATTCCGATTTCTTCGCGTTCACCCGTCATTTCATTAGAGGTCAACTTTATCTCGAGCCAGTCCGTAATCCTATGCGCCAGGCGTGTCTCCTTTGTGACAGGTGCGAGCGGAGAAAGCGGCGCGGAGAAAACTTCTGAATAAACGACCTTCACAAACGCATAGACAAAAGCAAAAAGAAAGATCACTCTCCCTCTCACTACACCACTTTACCCTTCTCTTCCCCCCTCTTGATTTTTTTTGTCATTGTTTTTTTTCTCTTTCTTTCTGTTATTTCTGTTCTTGTGTTCCCCTTGTACTTCTTTAATGTCGAGATCGCTTCGCTCCTGGGAAGTGACTCACACCTGCGGCGTGCGATGCGGCGGCGGCGTCCGCAGCGGCGGCACGGTTCTTCGTCGTGGTCTCCGCTCAGAGATCTCGCACAATCTCGCGTGACCGAGCAGTCAGTCTTCTTGTAGCCATGTCCATCGCGCGGGGCTATATCGTCTGCTGCAACACGACCGCGCGCCACTCACGTTCGTGGAAGGATTGAGGCGAACGAAATAATAATAGTAGTAATAAAAAAAGAAAAGAAAGACAGAAGGACGCCATTAGAGGAATAATAGCAGAAGGTCTACTCTTTCTCTTTTCCACCGTCTATCAACAACGGAAGAAGTGAACTTGTCGTGTAGCGGCGTTGTTCTCCGCCCTCCCTCGCTCCTCTGGTAATGGATCTACGCGCGTATGGTACGCGTTAGCAGACGATGCGAAGCCCCCTCCGGCCTCCATGTTTTCGCTGTTTTCGCTCCGCGCGGCGTTTCTTGTTTACTGGTTGCGACGGATTTCGCCGGGAAAGAAAAAATACGTTGCGAGTCTGATTGCATGGTGTTTATTTCCGGTCTGTATTTCCGGGGCAACACACACTGGAGGTACGTTAGACTTGAGAAGAGAGACGCGTATACGATTGATACCTCTGTGACCCTGGGTCTTCATAAGAAAAGATGGCGTCTTGCTTTATTCGGTTGGCGATTGAAGACCTAATGTATCACTGAAGTGTATTTTATTAACCTTATGTCGCAGAGCAAACTTGGTTTAACTCGTACTCCGAACGGCAAATAATGTTTGTGTTCGTCGCGCTAAGAGAACACTAACAACGATTTGTCCGACTGCAATTTCGTAATGACCAACACATTTATTCTAAATTGATTTTCACTAAAATATGACGCGGGAGCTGTACGAATCATTTATGATCCGTTCGTGTGGAAGCGATGTTTGTGACAGTTCTTCGCTCGAGATTACGGAAAAGGAATTCATGTATCTACGAACTTCCTGGTCATTTTTATTTGCGTCATTTCATCTATAACAGGGCTTGCCCGTGAAAGCACGGCACTGGGATGGTGGCCAATCCTATTTGTTATTGTCGAGAAGATCGAGTTTGGTGGTTGGATATATGTATGCTGTAGAATGTACGCACGCAGTCTCAAGACCACCACAATGGCCGCTGATGTGACGTCGATGCAAGGTCATGGTTTACGTTTAAGTGATGAAACAGCCCAGCCAAACGTGTGCCTCGTCCTCGTGTCTTGCTTGTCTGCGATGATCTGGCGTTCTAAGCATCAGTAAATCATCGACCTGTACCGATGCTTCACCTTGCGCATCGGTGCGGAGCGGCGTAGCCAAACTACACGCGCGTTCGACCTGTAATCATTTTGAGAAGTCTTTGAGTGCAGACTGCCCCATGATGCGCTCGGAGCACCAATCCTTTGACTTATCTTAACCCGCTTAGCCAATGAGAAGAGCGATCGGTATTATGCTCCAATGGTCATGCGTTCTCAGTGGCGAAAAGACATGCACCCTCCTACTAATGCCAAGGAGACCGAATGACCCTTGGGCAAAGTCGAAGTTTCAGATTTCTTAGAGTGATAGCTCGTCTACCGGTAGTTCCCCGTGGGCCTGGAAAAAAAATGTTATGATGTGGCCAAGTTACACTATGTAAACGAATTGTCAACCTTGTTCGCTGACATTTTACCAGAAGCTGTATGTATGTGTGCACATGTGTGCGTGTGCGTGTGAGAGAAAAAGAAAGAAATCCGGAATTGTCCTTTGCTCAGGGTGTTCGAAAACCTGTTCTTTGTGGCCTGTTGCTGACTTCAAGTGCCAAAGGTGGTCACAAGATATGTATTTGACATGCCGGCGAGCTTACTTGTTTGGTCAGTGTTCGTATAGTGGAAACAGGCGATTGTTAGAGCCTCGTTTACAGTGGGCAAACAAAAAGCAAAAACGTATTGGAAACTTATCAAGGACAGGGTGTTTGGGAGAAAAGTGAACAGTCTTTTCTTTGCCGCAATTATATAAATAAACCTATCGCCAGACCGACAATCTTTGTGCGAATGTAGCGATAATTGTTGGGAGAATTGGATGCAAACATTTCAAAACTTAACGTAATCTGAAAAAAAAAAAAGAATGTAAGCAATTTTCGGAAATTTTATTTGTTCATGCTGGCTATTGTGGCAGGTGGACAGAGAGGCGGCAGATCTGGTTTGGCTATCAGGTGAATAATTATGTTTAATGAGGTGAACGTAATGTTACATGGTAAGCTCAAATATGTATTGCCCGGTTGTGCCCTGGTCCACCATTTTATAGCAGTGATGACGAAATAATAATAATAATAATAGTGTTGTATATGTGTTTATACGGCCGGAAGTTAGTCAGTCAATCGGCGTCTGGTGTCTCAGTAGTGATACACGACTGCACGCCGGTACGATGTTCATCCAAATCGAAACGGGCAGGGTTGGAGATTGAACCCAGGATCCCTGGGTTCTGCAGAGCGAACTTTTGCAAGGCGTGCTCCGAGCTAAGGTGCGCTAACCTTCTCGGCCACCGATTCCCCGCGGTGACGAAATGATGTCTGAACTACAGGCAATATATTTATCCTGATTTGCGGTGGCTGTTGGATACCCCACTTGAACCTTTACGCTAGCAGAATTGGATACCGTAACTCTTCATTAGGGAGTTTTAGAATAACATACGCAATTTTTAGCACACGTCTAGCGCTAAATTTAGCGCTTGCGTTAACGTACGCTACGAAATAGAGTTTTAGAATAGTGCTCCTCGGCCGCGACGCAAAAACTTAAGCATCTCGCGCTCGCAACGCCACCAAGATACAGTCACCATTTTTATTTCACACACAAAATGCCATAACTTGAAAAGAAAAAAAGTTTTTTTTAACCTTTTTAGAATGGTTTAAATATGACAATGTTATACGAGCGGTCGACCGGTTGTGTCCGCTTGCGTCGTCTCGGCAAGAGCAGGTCTCGTGTACTGACCTTCGCACCTGTGCCCAACGTACGTTCGCCGAGAAATGTTCGCGCGTCGCAAGCAGCGAGTTTCCGGCGATAGTTGCCCACCTTGCTGGGTCTTCCAAACCGTCTGTGACGTGCAGCTCCCACAGGAGTGCAATGTCGTCCTGCATTTAAAATCGAAGTAGCGGGGATACCGCCGGCGTTGCGCTCACGACGACCGCCGAAGCGGGCGCAGCCGAGGTCCTGGGAGCTGCCAGTTCCTAACTCTGCTCGTCTTGGCTTTAGGCAATTTCTTGCGTATCACGAATCCTTCTCAGAGGAGCGCAAGGCCTCTTTGCGTACGCACGCGATTTCCGAAAAATTGGGTATAAAATAGCGCACGCAAAGCGCAAAACGCGGTTAGTGTTTGGCGCATGTGCAGTGGCGACGACACTATTCGCGTACGCAGAGCCTTTGCGTACGCTATTCTAGAACTCTCCATTATGCGTTTACTGTACAATTTTTCTCCATCTTGCCGAAGAATGAGGACTTGTGTTGAATGGGCTAGAACGCGCTCGATGAGGGTAGTGGAGACAAAGGGAGCTAGTTTTGCGTCTAGCCAATAATCATTCCAAGCAAAGCTCAACGTTCTGAGAACCCCCCCCCCTCCCCCTTCCCCCTTGCGCTCTCATGTCCTCCTCTTCCGCGGTCTCTGCCCGCATAGCTTGGAGCGTCCAGACTTAAAAAGCAGATAAAACATGTTCTATAATCGTTCAAACCGTTCGCCAGTTCTTTCTTTAGGTGAGTACCGAACGCTCTCGGAAACAACAACTCATTGATCAAGCTGTTGTTATAGCTTTACAACAAACCAGCAGACATCAATGAGAATTATTCTAGTAATTAAGTGACCTTCCTTTTTAATGTCACACTGATCTTTAATATATCTCTTTTCTTTTTTTAGATATGTGTTAACATCTCAATGACAACAGTAACAACAATGTTGCCAGATGTTCGAAAGTCTTGACTTAGGGTCTTCAAGGGGGTCTCCGTCGAGTGATGGCGTTGCCGTCAGTCTCTGTAAGCGTATACGTGCCATGCGTCGGGCGCTGTCGCGTCGGGGGTAGAGATACCACTAAGCTCGTGCCTGTGCATTCGACTAAGTACCTTTCGAGCTTTACAGTTCCTCGCCTTTGTCAGCTGGGGAGTTTGCGTTCACTTTGCATCGGTGGGGGTTTGTCGCCACTCAAAAATTTACCTAAATCGGATCTTTTTTTTCGTTGGTTTCTGATGCTTCGATGCACAACTGTACGTATCTACAGCCACACAATAAGCCACGCTCAATGTGTGGACCGATATTTCCCCGATGTTTCTTTGCAGGTGCCGCCATTTTCATTCTTAGCGTGCACAGAGGCCGCAATCGGCGATCGTTGCGATCCGAAACGGCGACTTCTCTGAGCTACACAGGTGCTGTGTCCGGAAGCTCGGGACGATATCATTTTTTGCTCCACAGTCCCGTAACACGTGACAGGTGACTTTTCATAGTCACGTGTCATGACACTGTGACGCAACATTTCTTCGGGACGGAAAAACGTTTCCTGCAATTTCAAATAAAGCTTAAGATATCCGGCAAGAAAAAATATTTTAAGCACTAACATTGCTGAAGTAACGTTACTCAGGGTCGATTATGTAGTAGCTTTAATACCCTATAGTTAAACGGGCACCCTTAACTGCTGTTAAGTGTGACTGAGGCCAGGTTTAACTGCGGTCCCCGGCGGGCATCCCAAACCACAGATACCTTTGAGTATGCATGGTTAGCAATTATTGCCAACTACACTCAAGCGACACCCTAACCGCAGTTAAGTCTGACCTCAGTCACACTTAACTGCGGTTAATGGTGTCCATCTAACCAGGGTATAACTGTGTTATATACCCGTGAAGAACATCCTGTGGCTGCTGTGCACAAGCACCGTTCACGTCTCGAATGCCGCAGAAATTTGTCTATGAAGAAACATTCATAGGAAACTGCCAATTCAAGAATTACTTCAGTGTCCCTATATTACAGAACCAAGTTGGCTCAGAGGCCCAACTCATTTACTCATGCTCAATTTTAAACAACAACAACAGCAAAGAAAAATCGGAAGGCTGGCGAAACGTTGAGTTTTCATCGATGACGCATGGCGCTGCTGCTTTTCGCAGACGGTGACCGGAAGTGAAGTCAGCATCCACGAGGAGGGTTCGAGGTGAAGCATGCTTCCGGTTGCATCGGAAGATGTGCCGTCGTCAGCAGACCCCGAGCGAGCGAATCGTCGCGGAGGAGGGAGGAAAGAGCGGCGCTGACTTTTTTTTTCCGTCGCTGCTATTTCAAGAACTTGTCCGCCGGCTTCGCGATTGTATCGCTCGGATGACATTAAACACTCAAGCTGAAAAGAGAGGGAAAAGAAAAAAAAAGATGGAAATACGCGAATACGATATAACATTGAAAAGCGTCCCCTTAGAACAAATTGAGTCTCAGAGTCTATCCCCTGATCGGCATCGAGTATTGGAGTCAAGTGTGGACAAGTGCTTTTGTTGAGCCATTGTTTCTTGGGGTCGTGTGACGATATTCTCGGGCTGATCTCACCAAGCGAAGGCAAGGCATCCACACTACTTATATATAATACCGATAGGACTTTAAGCGCCATTAAAGACACCTTTAAACATGTTTTTTTTATAAAATTGTTTAGTGCGATTTAGACGTAATTCCTAATGTTGATGAAATACGAAACGCCTGCAGCAGTTTCTCTCCATGGGCTAACTGTTTCAAAGAACACCGGAGAAAATTGAGGAGTATGAACAGTGGCATCTGGGACCTCCTAATGGCGGCCTACTGGTAGATGGTGAAGGAAAACGCCGAGGCTGAGCAAACGCGCCATGTGTGCGTCCACTAAGTTAGTACAATGCTACGCACGAATTGAATGCAAGCGCTGCGGATCAGCGTTCATTTCGGTATCACGTTTAATCGATCTCTTGGCACACGCTTGGTTCTAAAAGTCGTAGATGTATAAATTATGATCATGCGTTTTACCCGGGTCAGTGATTCGTACTGACCCTTTTCGTCGCCATCGAAAGTGCGGCAAATCGAGAAAGAACTCTTCCGTGAAGAATACATTCTCGACTCTTACTATACTTCGTTTCACCTTCCGTCCAGACGCAGCCGAGGCTACGAGATTATATGACGAATCAGAGAGCGTCAAAGGGCACCATCATGGTGTTCGTAATGTTTCTGTCTGTGTTCTGTCATCGCTGAACCAATCATAAACAGAACAAGCCTAGTGATTTGTACTTTTGACGCTGCTTGATTGGTCCCGTTCCCTCGTAGCATCCGCTGCGTCTGGACGGAAGGTGAAACGATGTATAACGTACGAAAGTTATGCTTACCGATAAAATACTCAATTTCTATAATACAGCGATTACGCAGCCGAGCTACTGTTAAGTTAAGTATTTTCTTAAAACACTCGAGTCTGGGTGGAGAAACCTGAAACAGCCAAAGAAGAAAGAACGGTGAAAAGACGACAAAGACCCAGACTTGTACACGTTACTGAAAAAGTAACCGATTACAATTACAATTACTTCACTGTAAAAAGTAACCGATTACAATTGCAATTACAGCCTCAAAAAATAATCGAAAAATTACTCTAAAGTAATCGATTACTTACCACGTTACTTTTCATTCAACTTTTTTTTATTACGGTAGCATAATCCTTGAAATCTCGCGCTCAGTTGTTCCGAAAAAAAGAAAAAAAAGCCTTGACCGTTTTTGCTTAGAGCTGAGTGAGTGCCAACAAACCCAATCCCTCTCGTGAAAAAAAAAAAAAAAAGAGCCGCTGTTTAGATACATTACTCAAAAGTGGCTGGATAAGGTCATTTTTCATACCCAAACGTAGTCTCAGGTGTACCCCCAAAAAAAAAAAATGTACCAAGGAAACGAAGCATAGTGAAGTGGCCTACTAATCCTCAAGATCCCGTGCTTACTGGTTTCGAAAAAAAAAAAAAGACCGTTGCTCAGAGCTGAGTGACTCCAGCACATCTAACTCCCCCCCCCCCCCCCCCCAAAAAAAAAAAAAAAAGAAATTGAGAAAAAAATTGTATTTGGTAAGTTTGTAATCAATTACAGCAAAAACGTAATTCAATTACAAGGATCGTTACTCCTTAGAGGAAGTAATTGAATTGTTACAAAGTTACAGTAAAATGTAATCGATTACAAGTAATCCATTACTTGTAACGCGTTACGTACAAGTCTGCAAAACTCAACATGTCTGTCATCTTCTTCCTGTTCTTTTTTTACTTTAGTTGCTTCTAGTTTCTCCGGGCCCAATCTCAGGTGTTTTAAGGAAACGGTTCATATCTATAACCGCCATTAGTAGGGCAAAGATTAAACGGTTATATGAGCCGCTAGATGATGCCCACTGGACTTCGGAAAGGGTCTGGGAGGACCAACAACTATACGCACAAACAGCACAAAGATAGGGACCCACAGCAGCGGCATGCGCACAGCAAAAAAACAAACGGCTTGATGTCACCGGTCCGAAATAGCTTTTTTCTTCCCCGCAGATGCACCGAGCGAGGCGTTCCAAAATAATGAATCCCCTTCCGCGCAGCGCGAGCGTTTGTCTCGCTCGCGATGTCCTTCGGAGCTTCATATGCACTCAGCCTCCAGCGAGCTGGGGGTGGAAGGCCGTCCCCGGAATTTACGACGCATTAAATTTTATCCTCTCGGTTCGAACGACGCCACACGTCAAACTACGCTGCACAAGGTGTATACGCGGTCATTAGGCCGAGTTCGGTGCTGCGGTCGTGTGCGCCAAATTCACCAGAAATATTGAGAAAGAGGAGGCTCTGATTGGGAGGGTATACATGAGTGGACGCAAATGCCATATACGGTGAGCAAGTTCGTCCGATCCTTGCTCACCCGGTGCACTCGTTTACCCGCCAAACGTGCGCACGTGCTTTTGTTTCCTTCCGAACTCGGCCGATGACAGCGCACCGGTGGCCAACACGCGCAACAAGCTACGAGGTGATAGCTTCCGGCCACGGTCACCGGAAAGCAGGATCGCTGGCGCAAGGATGCGCTGCGATAGGAAATCGAAACCTAGAAAACGTACAAAATAAGTGTTTTTTTCTTCTTTTTTTTTTCGGAACGTTGTAGAAAAGGTTGTTTTTGTCTTATATGATATATCGTCCTGAAATCCGTTGATATCGTGCTTCTTCGATGCTGCTTAGCAAGGTTCTCATTTGGGACCATATGTTATATGTTCCTCAATTAAAGAGTGAATTTGTAAATGCTAGTTTAATATTAAGCTAACTAAATGTCTCGTGCAATCCTTAATGACCGCCGTGGCTAGCGGGTTGATCCCGGAAATAGTTTCCTTTTTGTCGCAACCACCACATTTTTTTATATTTTTGAAGCTTTCGTTAAAACACCCTGTATAGTTGCAATTCCACAAAGTTAAAAACAACCAAACAGTATGGCCAGCCTCTCTGGTGACTGATATACTGTTTCCGTACCAACGCTTTAACAGCCGCGGAAGCAAAACCAACGGGAAATGGTAATTCGAGTACGCACGGCTACATATCATCTAACGCTTGATGACACTGGGCCTGTAATAGTTAAGTGCCCAGGCTAACCAACGGAATCAAGTCGACTCATAAACTAGAGACCTAAACACTTATCATTTTCCTTTAATCCGAAACAGCTACGAAGAAGCGACGTTTCGGTTCGCGTCGTTCGACAGACTCTGGCTCGCTTCCCGAGAATGCACAAGGACGCCATATGAGGTTCTAACAAAATCAATTCGGTGCTCAGTTGCTTGTGAGAGTGCCGTTGGCTTCTTTGATGCAACCTTAGCAAGTTCTATGCTTGATTTGGGAAGGCATTTCTGGTTTTCATTAGTTGAGAAACAGGTCCACGAGAAACCGCTACCCGGTTTGTTGCCCGTATTACTCTTCATACCTGATTCACATGGTGCGATTTTACTCGCGATATCGCCATTGCAACGGCGAGTGCCGCTGCTTCCACCGCGTGGAGACGAGTCTCACCCGAATGCTGACGAAACAATCTGTCCAATCAGTGTTCTTACGTTTGCCTCCATAGGGTGATGCTGAAAATTCAACACCACGGTGGTGTTGCGATAGCTCGATAAATCTCTCTGCTTCTTTGTTTTGTGAGATTTTCCAAAAGGTATGTTTGGGCTACTTGGTTGATGGGAATCTTGGTTTAAAACAGCTGGTTATCTGGCTGTTGCCCATGTGTATATATTACTGGGAGCGGTGGAAATAAACTTTCAGTTGATAGCCAGCGCTGTCGTCTGTCTCGTCTCTTTACTTAGCCCTCGTCTTGTCGAGCTGTTTTAAACCAAAAAAGCTTTGTGAGATTCTTTTTGCAGAGCGTTTTAAAAGTCAATCACTGCAGTCTGTAGAGGGAACCTTCACAAATCACGAAGCCGAAAAAAAAGTGTTTATTTACACGTGCATTATGCGCAGTGAAAGTGAGCATGACGTGGAAATGGGAAAATGAAGTCAAGAACACACAAGCAGATGATTTGGACAGTGTATTTTGGAAGAAAACTGAAATAAACTATTCTATTGTATGGGGCTTGGAACGCGTCTGCGAGTGGTGTTTACCGCGTTTTAAAAAGTGGTTCTTCAATGTCCGCCCGATGACGTCATAGGCGTGTCGTGTTGTCGCCGGCAACGATCCTGGCGGTGGGACGTGTCACAGCATCGGTGGTGAAAGCGTCCGACGCCTGTTCCGCCGCAGGTCGCTCTCCAGCTGGACAGTCCACTGAAGCCTCCGGGCAGTCAGGAGTTGGGACGCTGCGACGACAGACAGCGACATTCGCGTTAGCCTCCTGGTTTTCGCCAGCGTTTCTATGACCAACCGCCAGGATCGTGACATCCCACAGCAGAACACTCCGCGGCTTCTGTGACGTCATTTGTTGCCACTTCGGGGCATCCTTTGAATGATGTATGGGCGGAATAGGATGCTAAAAAAAGACCCACCGGAGGCGCGTTCCAAGCACTGTAACGGAATGCTTGCGTGTCACAACCCCACCTTAACTTTCAATGTCTTTTTCTTAAGCCTCGCCATCTACAGATTGCACTGATTGACTTTGAGAGTGCTCTGAGCGAACGTAGACGAACGGCCTTTTTTTTTTTTCAGATTACGTCATTCACGCGCCAGAACCACTAACAGCCCTCCCTTTGACAATAGGCACCGCAAGACAGGGAAAGAAAGTGCGACAAAGTGCTACTCTCAACTGACTGTTTATAGAAGCAAAACAAATCATTTATACACCCAATCGGGCTTCTCAAGCAGGAATTCAAATTTTTTATCTGCTAAATGAACAGTCGGGACACTTTTGCATCTGCCATCCCCTTGCATTCTGATGTCGAATGACTCGTGCAATTTTCTCGATATCGTTTTCGTTTCTTCCAGTTCAGGGGCGCAAGGGAATCTATCACAATAAATAGCCAAGTTGGCCGAGGGGGAATTCCTTACTGACAGCGCGTGCTCTCGTGCCCTGTCATTGACGCACCTGCCCGTCTGACCCAAGTACGCTTTCCCGCAAGTCGTGGGAACCTAACACACGACGGAGGAGGCAGAATCTACGGACTCTAAGATGAAGAAGAAAAAGAATGGTGAAGAAGCACCTAGGTCTAGGAGAAAAGTGAAACCCGTTGTCATTTTATATATACACAAGATTTTAAACATCCTAAGAAAAGTGCGTCGCATTTTGATATGCCGGTAGTGTTTTCGACCCCCAAAAAGTTGTCTAGACTTTGCCGAAAAATTAACAACAAAAAGGATGCAGGCGACATGTGCGAAAAGAAACACTCAAAGCAGTTCGTAGATTATGCCTCTTCGCTCGCGTGTAAGAGGTCCCCATAACTTGCGGAAAAGCGTATGTGGGTCAGACGGGTAGGTAGAGCACGAGAGCACGCGCTGAGCAAGGAATCCCCCTCGGCCAACTTGTCTATTCCTTGTGATCGATGCCCCTGTGCCCCTAAACTGGAAAAAAAAAATTCTGGGGAAGTTTAGAGGCAAGACATCGAGAGAATTGTACAAGCCATTCAACACTGCAAGGGGATGATAGATGCATAAGTGCCCCGATTGTTCATTTAACAGATAAAGAATTAGAATTCCTGCTTGAGAAGCCCGACTGGGTGTATAAATAGTTTGTATTGCTTGAATAAACAGTCAGTTGAAAGTAGCATTTTGTTTTGTCTCTCAATTTCTGTCCTGGCTAAATTGGAGCTGAGAGACAAGTCGTCAGGCTAACTTCTCACTTTTTCCTTGTCTCGCAATTGCATTAAAACGACAGTTGTGAGTCGTCTTCGTGTCCATGTCACGGGGGATCGGTGGCCGGGTGGTGCCGCAGATCGGAGCACGTGGAGCGAAAGCCTGCGCTGCAGAACCCAGGGATCCTGGGTTCAATTCGCAGCCCTGCTCGTTTCAATCTGGATGAGCGTCGTACCGGTGTGCAATCGTGTATCGCTACAGCGTGATGCACGTTGAAGACCTCAGGCTAGCAGCGACAGCTGCACTGGCTAAATTTCTCATCTGCAGCGTAAACGTGTCGGCGCACCTCACAGGCTGACCGACCTTACGCTGTCTAAACACGAACGTCAAATTTGGTTTTGGTGTCTATGACCTTGTCTGTCCTTCGCGCTATTTATGTTTAATAAGGTTACCGCTGTTTTCTTACCTCAAAGAAATAAATACTACTAATAAAAGAAAGCTGGGCTAAGACCAGGCACGGTCGTGTGGCCATGGCACCGAAGGCAGATTGAACGAGGCAGGGCCAAACGGACTGCATATTCATGACGGGTTAGCGGCGCGCGCTGGGCGTGCTGGCGAAGAACAACGCCGGATTCCGCGCCCACCTTCCCCGGGCGCCTGCAGCGGCTTGACGTCCAGGAATTCCGGGGATTATATCTTCGTCGCTCGCTCGGGGGAGATGGCTCTTCGCACTCCGATAGCGGAGATGGATGCGCGCTCCCCACGGAATTTTTTTTTCAAAGACACCGCTAAGGCATCATCATCTTTGTCGTCATCAGTTTTGGTAGGAGCTCACTTTCATCAAGTTTTGATTGGTTGCTCATGGCAAGATGGTACAGTAAATACCACCTATAGATAAGGCGAGGCATGCGTATTTCCCCCAAACGCCATCAATGGATGGATGGACGAATGAGGCTGAACCCTTTGAATCGGGCGGCCGCTTGGGCCACCTAGCCAGTGAATGCACGCAGCGCCGCCTGTGTCAGCATCGTCGACAGCGCGTCTTGCGTGCGTTTCACAACGAGCGCGACGTTAGCCCGCGGCGACGCCAACACGGACGCGCATCTGCCGCTTGGCGGCGACTCGCGTGTTTGCCGCTTGGGGCGTTTGCCGCTTGAGGTGGGTCGGGGATCCACTTACGATGACGGCATGCGCAGGCTTTGTCTTCTAAGTGTAATTGGTACAGCCAGCTAATTTTTTTAATCTATTTTTTTTTCTGAGAGAGAGAGGGAGGATGGTTGCACGTACAGACAATTCCCATAACCTCCTTCCGAGAGCTGCTATACCTTTGTCTACTGGGCTGTGGAACGCGCTCCGTGGATGCGCGGTATACTGCAGCCTGTTATCAAACGCTGCGCATACGTTCACAGCAGTGTTGTAGACGTTACAAAAAAGCAACGAAATATCTTACTCTTGATTGCAAACAAAGGGAACGCGTTACGGATTTACGTCACTTTAAAATTAACATAACGCCTTACCGTTACTGTTACCAATACAATCTAAGGCACGTTACTTTTGCTTTACTTTTCATTTCTTAGTTAAGACGTTTTACGGTTTTGACGCTACAAAGGTATGCACAAGCGCCATATTTCGAGGAACATTATGTCCTTGCAGAAACTCCACATAATTACCTTGTCTCTTCCACGGTTCCACCTCAATACTCACGAGGAAAAACGCGAAAAACGCTAGAATTATTATGACTTAATGCCTAGAAACACACACACACACACACACACACACACACACACACACACACACACACACACACACACACACACACACACACACACACACACACACACACACACACACACACACACACACACACGCACGCACGCACGCGCACGCACACACACACACACACACACACACACACACACACACACACACACACACACACACACACACACACACACACACACACACACACACACACACACACACACACACACACACACACACACACACACCAGGGAAGTGTATTTTCTTTCGTTTTAGTTTTGCAAAGATGTAGCGTTTAACGTAACTACACCCGTTACTCGAAGTAAGTAAGGTAAGTGCGTTACCCGTTACTGTTTTGAAAAATGTAACGAGTACGTTACTAGCTAGGTTACTGGAATAATCCTAACGCATTACCGGTAACGTCGTTATCGCTACCGCCAACACCGATCTACGGTCCTAATAGAGCGCAAGGCCGTGTAGTAAGGAATTTTCGGCACCTACGCGGAGCGTACAAGCTACACACGAGGGCTGCGTCAGCATTCCACTCGCGACCGTTGTTGGCACAGACCTCGGCCTCTTTCGCCCTCGGGATAGGCGTTGGGAAGGTGTGCGCTGCACTGCGATGTAACCCAAACAGGTATCGTCGAAGCGTCTTTTAGTCAAATCATCATCAAGAAGTAGGGATCAGTAGGGAGTTGTAGTAGATCGTTTTTCTCCTCCGCTACGGTATCCGAAAAGAAAACGCCACAGCTGCGCATGCGCGCCGCCAGCCTTGTCTGCATAGTTCAAGGTCTTGTGGCGGATTACGGAGCGCTATCCGGGCGCTTAGCGGGCTGTGGAAACGGTCTACTAAAACTCCCCAGTGTCCGATGCAGTTTAGGTGGCCGGAAAAGAAGTCTTTTTGTTCTTCATATAGCGTGAAGATTGAAGCGTGATCGCCCTTCTCGTTGGTCAAGCCGATTAAAGGAATACCGATGACTGCTGTTGCAAATGCGTCACGGCGAAGCACACGTTCAGGAGACCCCGAGTGTGCCCCATCTTGTTTCTTTGGAAAATCATTCTTTGTTTTTGAGTGTGTGTACGTGTGTGTTGCGTGTGCGCGTGCGTGTGTATGTGCGCGCACGTGCGTGTTATGTATGTACGTGTGTATGTGCGTTCGTGTATGTGTGTGCGCGCGCGTGTGTGTGTATGCCTTGCGTGTTTCTGTGTGCGAGGCAATTTGCTCCCCCGTGTTCTTAACAACTACAGGATAAGTATAATAGAAATATAAGCATAGGACTACCGTAATATTGTCACCGTCTCCAACTTGCCAGAGTTAGGCCGTGAGTGTACTGCAAAGCAACAACAACAACAACAATAACAACAACAACAAAATAAATAAAATGAAAACATCGCAGTATAACATAACGGTGGGCTAAAACGTTCTTTTCGCGATACGTTCCTTGCCCGGTATCGCCATAGCGATAACGATAACGATATGTCAACACGATCGAAATAAAGAAAGAAAAATAAGGCTGTTAGAAGGCGGGGAAGCTCGCTGCAAAGTATAGAGCTATAGCAACCAAAGGAGATAACCTGGTTTCGACAAGTAGCTAGTGAGAATAAAACAGGGAGGAAAAGCAAACGCGATATCTCACATCTTGACGGCTTTTCAATCAATGGGTTCGCCGTTTATCGTTGATTTACAGCGCGTGCGTTCTCAATTTGACGAGGTAGGCAGCGTCAGATTGAGCTGACCGTATATATATTGATATATTGTGGGTTTCCTTTTTGAGGGGTACCACGTAGAAACACAGGAGGTCTGTGGGTATGTAAAATGACGTGTTATTGGGTCCTCGCTACAATCTGCGAACTCGGAACAACTAATATCCGGAGTTTTCGCAAAGGCAGCACCAGTAAGTGGCGAAATGTCCCATTGAGGGAAGTCCAAACATATAATGGATGCACCAGCTGCCTCCTTCGCGAACGCGTCAGGCACCATTGTTGTTGGCAAGCGGTGACCTAAATGGAAGGTCACCTCAACGTTTGCTACCGGATGATCCCGTAGGGGGTTCCCCTATCTACGGTATCCGAGGAAAAGGCCGGGCAAAACACCAACTGGTCTGTTGTTGCCGCCCAGGCTCACGTGTGTCACTACGTCACCGTAGGGGCGCGGTGAGAACAGTCGTCACAAGCGGTCAGAGACCGTGATGTCATTCTATCGCAGTACGACTCCACAGTAACATCCACGAAGGGGATCCCCAGCCAGAACGGTGCTTCGCGCCGTTCGGGAGCTGCTGTTTCCTGGCTCTGAGGTTCCGACGGCATTCATGGGCCACGGCTGCTGGCGATTCCTCGAGCGGCCCCGCGACGCCGGTGGGCCAAGGGGCTGAACCAGCGACAAGTCGGCTTCGTGCTCCGTTGGGACCGATATCTGCGCGGGAACGGACAACACTCTGACCAGAACCGGCTGTTGCCATCCTTCTCCGTGTCCCCAAGGGACCCACGTTGGGCGCCAGATGTGGGTTTCCCCTTTGAGGGGTACCACGTAGAGACACAATAAATCTGTGGGACTGTAGAATGACCTATTTTATTGGCGTTTCGCCACCACACTTTGCCCGTCGGAGAAACAAAGAAAAGACTAAAAAGGTCGCCGCTGCTCCTGAAGGGGCCCACGCTACCGTACGTTCGTGGGAAGGGGAAGCTGCCAAAAGAAAGAAGCTCCGATGACCAGAGCCGTCCCCAGGAATCCGTTAGCATGACTCTTGGGCACGGTGTAACACATATTCTTTAGGTGAGGGCTCTGCCCGACGTGGAGCGACCAGATAGAGTCCTTTCACGAGCGCATGCGAGCGCCCAACAGCCCGTGGCAAACAAGCGTCACTCGCTGGCGAAACGGCGCAACTGTGAAAAAACACAAATAAAATATCTCGTTGCCATGGCATTTCTCGGACAGCCATCACACATCCTTGAGTAAGGGGCTCGTGATCGTCTGATGCAATGGAAATAATATTTTATTTATGTTTTTTCGAAGATGCATCGTTTCGCCAGCGAGTCCGTTTCACGATAAGTTGGCGAACTGTGGAGGTTACGGCCCCCGCGACCCAATAAGAGCGTCGGAGCGAGGCACGTGTCACCATGACACGGGAGCGTTTGTGTCACTGCGCCAAGTGCAAGGCCCGGAATAAAGTCACTGGATACTTGGAAAGCAGCGCCATGCTCCCCGTATGGTCGCCATATTGGTCCATGAAATGAGCGATTTCTCCTTGACCCCTCCGTTCTTGGTGAGCCGATCTAAATTCACTGGTGATGGGTAGCTTTATGGAGACGTCTCTTGTATACCGAGATTTTGCTATCCACACACTGGCGAAATAAGCGTACATCTTCTTACCACCACCGCATGCTGTGTCGCTGCTTGGAGGCACTGAAAAATAATTTTACTGTTTTGAAATAGGCAAAAAGAAAAATATAATTGTAAGGAATTCGCGGAGATGGGCATGATTGATAAGTTGATTGCATACACGGTGCCAAAGACGCTTATATCGGCAAGGAACGCTTCCAGTACGATGATGCTCCATGCATGGTGATCGCAGCGCGACTTGTTTAGAAGGACCCTCTGGAAGCTTCGACTTGTTTAGAAGGACCCTCTGGAAGCTTCGAAGATTTAAATATACCAAAATGTCGATTTCCATGGCAACGTAGACAGATTACTCGCCTAGCGAGGTTTTGGTCGTCTGTATGTTAGTACTATCTGTTTGTGTTCAGCCAGCAGGTAGGCAAGGCAATGGTGCTACTTTCCCAGGATCCAGTGTCTTTAGCCCGGAGGAACCGGCTGCCGTCAGCTGGCAAAGGGTCGTTTGCTGCGAAACCAACCAACTTCGGATGAACCACCACCGCCGCCACATTGCCGCCCGCTAGGGTAGCGATCTCTTCGGGAAAAGATTATGAGACAACCATACGATCAATTTACCTGCGAATCTGTGGTTGGTGCTAGTGCTAAGGCGACATTTTTGAGCGGAAGCGGTCAATTACAGTGCTGCGATCGTTCGAACATCATTCAAAAGCCACGTTGTTCTCGGAAAAGGGTTGATCCAAATTTAATATACTTGAATAGTAACATTTCTTCGTCTTTCTTCTGCGTCGTGCTGATAAAGATGCAAACGCGAGAGTTCAATTGCCGTTAAAAGAGAAAGAAGCCTAGCACTAACTTTAGTCGCAGACGACGCTGCTGCTGTGGCGGTCACCGTGGCCTCGACCATGGGGTGCTGTCACGTGCCTTCCTCCAACGCTCGTATTGGGTCGCGGGGGCCGCAGCCTCCACAGTTCGCCAAGTTATCGTGGTACGGAGTATGGTTCGCCGCGGGCTGTTGGGCTCACGCATGCGCTCGCGACAGGACTTTATCTAGCCGATCACGTCTCATTGTTCCTCGCGCCAATGTCCTCACTTAAAGAGTATATATCTTACATTGTTTACTTGGGACACGCCACCCACGTCCCCTTTTGGAAAACGCTAATATTGACCCCGTAACGAGGCCAAAAAGAGACTGCAAAAAATAAAGGAAGCAAAAGGGAAAGCCAAATATAGAATTAAAAGAGAATGTGATGGGGTCAGCGTTAGCTTTTTCTAAGATTTCGCATGCTCCAAATCTAAAGTTCGATTGGTTTTTCGCACATGTGTTCCAGTTTTTTTAGAATAGAGCCATTGAACGTGTCTCAGAGTACCGAAACTCTCAAAAGGCGACGAATCTGAGATTTGTGCAGTTTCGACCAGTCCAGTATTTGCATCAAGGTTACTTTCTGATATCATTCATGATGACGTCGAAGGGGAAGTAAAAATATACAAAAAAATTACAGGAAGATCTATTGGTGGATTCGTAGGGAATGCGTTAGCGTGACCCTTGAGAAACGCCACACACGTCCCCCATTGGGAATCGCTAAAGCTGACCCCTTCACTTTTCTGTTTTGGCTTTCTGTCTTGGCTTTCTCTTTGCTCCCTCTATTTTTTCTGCCTCTTTCTGGTCTCGTTACGGGGTCAGTGTTAGCGTTTCTGAAAGGGGGACGTGCGTCGCCTTTCCCAAGGGTCATGCTAACGTATTCCCTGAAAAGAAACCAATAGATCTTGTAATTTTTTTCACCCCTTTTTTGTACTCTGCCCGTCAGAGTATTTCGACGTCCTTGGATACGCGTCATCCATATCACTTGTGGAAAGAACCACATCCACATCACTCGTGGAAGGAACCGCATTCATATCACTCGTGGAGGGAACTGCATCCATCGCTTTAAATGCAGACACACATCACAGCCCACGCCCCGCTACTATGGAAACCCAGAGCGATGAACAACCGGCGACGGCAGAGCGGCAACAGTGCCAACACCTCCTAGGAAACAAAGCCCAAGTGCCGAATTTTACAGCGTCACTAGAGAAGGCCACCATAGGCCAGAGATTAGACCCGAGGGCTGCGTCAGCGTTCAGCTGGAGCTCGTGTCCAATCAGTCAGAGCACGACTCCTAACAGAACTCTCAGGCCGAAGTCGCGTCCAATCTTTGGCTTACGGTGGCCCTCTTTAGTGACGCAGGAAAGCACTTAGGCTTTCTTAGTGTTACTAAATAAGCTACGCTTCAGAGTAACGACACGTACCAATTTTGGAACTTAAAATCATGGTTGCCAGTTACCTGAAGCTTTATCTGAAATTAGAAAAAATGCTTTTTCCTCCTCTACAAATGTTTAAACAGTATGCGACAGAGCAAAGCAATATTACATCAGCTTCATAACACCGAACCTAAGGCTGAGGAAGTTGCACCTTTGAATCATGACAATCGGCAGTTGCGTCTGCTCTGCACAAGCACCAAAATGGCGGCACCCACAACAATATCGGGAAACGGCGTGCCGATACTCTAAGCGTAGCTGATTTAGTGGCGCTAGGCTTCCTGATTTAGGAGGTGTTGACTGATCACGCCCGCATTACACCGCGCCGCGGCACGTGCTCCTCCTTGACTGCGCTTGACTGACGAAAACGAAAGGGCTCGTTTTGAAGAAAACCCGGCGGTGTCTGTCAGTTTGTCAGCGCTGGGGAGAGAGGAAAGGTTGACGCGTGCTCACGTCAGCACTTCGGGCCAATGGGAGCGTCGTACGCGTCACCCTCTCTCCCTACTTCTTCATCTCTCCCCGGCACTGACAAACGAAAGATACCGCCGGGTTTTCGTCAAAACGAGCATTCTAATGCTAACGCATTAAAAAAGAATCACCTTTTTGCGCAACGACATTCGCAAACCCTTTAGCGAATTTTTTTCTTTTAATGCCAAATCATTAACAATTTTATAAGGTGGAGCCGGCGGCGTCTGTAAGCACAAAAAAAAAACGCTAAATAAATACCCATTTTCTCATTGGCTGAGCAAAACGGCTCTAGATAGCCATTGGCGGCCGCTTTACGAGAGCACGTGCTCGGCCGCGGCTCTCGTGTCAGGCGTTGCCGGAGGGGGGGGGAGGGGGGCTTACGGCCGTTTTTGGGCCGGCTTGCTAGAACAGCGTCTCAGCTGAGACTCGGTGAAAGAAACACTGCAAAGGCTGGGGCGCGCGAGCGTCTAGAGACGCGGCAAGAGTCCCGCTCAGCTCATGCGCTGCCTTTGTCTGTGCTTTCTTCCCCCAGTCTCAGCTGGGACGCTGTTTCTAGCAAGTCGGCCCTGCTCCTCTCGGCGCCGAGAAACATGGCGCCGCCTGAGGCATCTACATCGTCGGCGGCCTCAACCTCGGCAGTAGTCGAAACGTGGCTGCCCACGCCAGTACACCGCAGACGAACTAATGGAGCAGAAGAACGACATTCATGCTTTTGCATTCGCAACTCATAAAAGTTGCTTAATCCTCGGATTTTCTTTTAATGCTGTCATGCTTGGGCTTAAAAACAAGTCGACAAGTTATTCTCTGCACGGGACCCGGAGCCGGCCTTGGTGTATGTTTTGCGGAGAAGCTTTACTATACCGAGTGCAAGTGCTCTAAAATGCGTCTTTGGCGCATCAGAAACCAAAGAGGGGCCCATCAATCAAATGGCAACATAGGAAACGCGTATAGGAAATGCATGATGACGGGAAAGCCAAGCTCGGGCCGTCATTGGTTGAGCTCGGGGGAAACAAACGCACGAGGAGCGCAAGGGACGAACCTGCACGCCGTATAGTCACCGACAGCCTCAGGCCCGTTATGATCATGCTTCGTGATTGGTTCTTCGGTGCTCTTATCGGCTAACGCAGCAATCTGATTGGCTGCGGAGCGATAATCAGATGCACAGGGCTCGCCACACCCTGCGCTTCTTGAACTGTCAGTGACTCTAACCAGTAGAGCATCCCTCACCCTCCGACAAAGATGACTGCCCGATCGTGCGCCACATAGAAGCAGCCGTCTATACGTGAAGAGATGCGTGTAGCCGTTCGGGAAACAGTAAAAACACCTGTTGTCGCGCAACGACTTCTGCCCCTTTGGAACCAGTTGTTTTTTTCTTTTAACGTAAAGAGGTTTATTGCACTCCCCAAACAACATAGTCAATTCAATTTCAACTTAAAAAACAACGACAACAACTTTATTTTACATATTTGATAAACAGAGAATAATGAACACCACGCAAGTACGGTGCAAACGTTAAACTGTTGTTGATTCGTGACTTATTGCTATGGAAGAAAGAAAAAGAAAACCAAAATGAAAAGTAATGGAAGACAAAACTTTGATCTGTTTTAGACAGTACAGCGGTAAATGAACGTCGTTACATTTGAGGGGTTGAGAAGGAATCTCATTAAGTCGTTTGTTTGTACATGGACTAACAAGTAACGCTATGTCGTTACTCGTTTATTCATCTATTTTGTGCTGCTGTGTTACTGTGAGGCCCCGTAAGGCGACATGGGTCGCCTTTTGTCCCATCCTGCTAAACATTTGTTTAAATAAAACGATTTTTTTTTTATAACAGGCACAATTTATGTTTAGGCGACCACCCCAGTTAAAATTATGCGTCCCATTGACCTCTATTATAGTAGACTGGATCGCGGATCGGGAGCCCGACGGTGGCACCACCGGCGGCATTGCTTGACATTAGGCAATATATGCAAGTCTACAGGAGGAATGAATAAAAAGAAACTTTCTCATCTTGTGTGAAGTTTCTTGTAAATAAACTTTAATATGGTTTGGCAAGAATAGCAAGACAAACAAGTAAGACACATGAGAGAAATCTAATATTTTTCACGTTTCTACCATAGGGTTTGATGCATTTGCTGGTGTCAAGCAATGACCGCCGGTGGTGACACTCAACCCCAGCAAAGCAAGCCTCGATCCGCGATCCAGCCTACTACAATAGACATCAGTGATACAAACATGCAAAACCTTCGACGAATTTTGTATTTTACTATCGCAGTCAACTTGCCCGTTTCGCAGGCGAAAGGCAGTCGACAAGTCCATTGCGCAGAACCGCCTGTCGGGATGTCCCTCGGAGTGAGTTCGCTCGATCTGCGCGAGGTGGCGTCGGCGTCGCTCGTGTTGCGGCGACGCCGTCTCTATCTAATGGTCAAAATAAACGAGTCTGTTAATTCGGTTTTTACTACACTGCCAAGAGAGCGCGAGCGAGAAAGAGGGAGACAGAGAGAGAGAGAGAAAGCTAAGTGGACTGCAGCGGTAACCGGACGCGGATGGAATGTTAGCCTCTTTTTCCGCGTGCAAAATGCCGCCATTGAGGATACAACACGAGGGGCGACGGAGGAAAGGTGGAAACATCTTGAGGATAAGAAGGGGCGAGGGTAGGCGACAAGGCTAAGCTCTTCCGTCCGGAGGGATAACACTGAAAAAGCCCCCAAAAAGGCAAATAAAAAACAAAAAGACAAAAGATTGGAACGCATAAAACGAGAAAAAGACGAAAGAAAAAGAAATATAAGAAACCTTATTATCCCGAGCAGCAGAGCTCAGTTTCAAAAGGACGCCGTGATGCCGTGTTTTTTGGTAGAAAAATACATCCGCCAACCAAATAAATAACCAAAAATGAAATAAGATGAAAGGAAAACAAAAATGCATTAACATTATTAACGACGACAACAACAGCTTCAACAAAGAAACGATGAACGGTAACTCCTTGGGCTGCCTCGCTCGGCGAAAAAGACCGTCTCTGACTGCATCCAAGCCAAACTCCTCCTCTGTCCCGTTTTGTATATTAACAAAGCAACGCAACGAAAAGAGGGAAATATACCCGAAGCACGGACAAATCCATTGTATACAAACATACACAAACGCCACGAGGGGAAGAAAAAAAGCGCTTAAAACGGCAACATCGCCATGAACAAACAACCATGACATGCTGGCAAATGTCGTTACCATTGCAACCGGTAACATCTATCCTGCTATTCGCGCAGCACAGACGCGCTTTGAGAGAAGGCTAGTTCATCGTTCCTGAGCTTCTTTTTTCTTTTCTTTTTTTTCCCGCCGCTTCCTTGTTGTGTGGGCTATCATTTTCAATCTTTTCTGGCTTGATATCCGAACAGCGTGACTGAGATCTCGAAGAGATTGGAATCCCACTTTTTTGTGTCGTTCTTTGGCGGCGAAAAGAAAAAAAAGCCGATTTCTTACCTATTTCGTTGCGGGCCCACGGCGGTTGCGTTTCGCGCGCTATTCAAGAAAGAGCGCGCGCGCACACACACACAGGGGGGTTCTTTTCCGGTCTGTTACAGAGTTTTCGTTCCGGTCGGCGGCATGGGCGACGAGGCTCGTACCTCGCTAGCTGAAGGGGCCACTTCTTCAGTTACGAGTGTCTTTTCTCTTCTTTTTCTCTTTTTTCTTTATTGTCTAGAGTTTAGAAGAAGAGGCACCAGGTATTATGGAAGAAGAAAGACGGGCATCGAGAAAAGCCGCTCTTTCATCAGAAACGTTTGCCGCGCCACCAGAGACGCGCCGCGGCACGGTTGAAACTTTTATTTATTTTTTTTCTATGAAACGTGTTTTGCGGTTCTTCCTTTATCCCGCGAACTAGGTTCTACCATCCAGTTTGACGAAGAAACGAGAAGACGGTTTCGAGTAGTCGAAGAATTGACTGTTTCTTTGGCGTTTCCCGAAACCGTTCTAAATGCATGGAATTCAGAACGCCTTCGCTCGCGTCCATTGGCGTCACTAGGGTTAGCCGCGAACCCCCCCCCCCCCCCTTCCCTGGTACAAGCGTTGTGGGCGGTTAGCCGTCGAACATGATTGGCGACGCTAGAACAGACACCCAGAGCCTACGCTCGTGTCCTTCCGTCCCTGTCTAGCGAACTGTTTTCCGCACCCTGAGTGCTGCACCGATCCAGGGTCACACCGCTCACACATTATACAAAAGACAGTCTGCAAACACGAGTCACTGCAATGTCCGTGGTTCGAATGCCGCGTGCCAAGTTTCCTCCCGAACTCATTGCCATGCGGCATTCGAAGCACGGATCTCGCGGTGAGTCGCGTTCTAATCCTGTATGCAGAATGTCTTTTGTATGATGTATAAGCAGTGTGACCCCGGCTTAATACGTGAAGTCCGCTTTTCCGCTTCGCTGCCGTCAAACGCACACTGATCCCCCCCCCCTCCCGGCGAGCATTCCATGATCGCAGCACGGAGCGTGCAATCAGCGTCGAGCAGCACGGGCTCGACGTAACTGCAGCGACTTCGTCAACGCCTTATTTTGCTTATTTACTTCGAATCTTTTATATGCGGGAGGCGAAGGCGTGCGGCGCCTAGACCTAGATTCCCAGCCTTCTCCTTGGTGCTTGAATAATTTCGCTTAGTGGCTATGCGGTGCGCAAGCTGGCCTGCTTATTTTGCGGGGGTTGTGGTGACGTCACAATACCGAGCTATGATTGGCTCTGATCGAAGGATAGTGGGTAGACCTCAAAGCGAGCTGCCTTGAGGTCCATCCCCACTATCTTTCGATCAGAGTCATCCAGAGCTCGGCGTCACGCCATTTACAAACACGCCATTTACAAACAAGTCGGCGTCTGCCCGCACCAGGTGTCGACAGTGCTCGCGCGCAGAAACCAGATTCGCCCGAAGGGAAGCTTCGCGCATGCGCCGTGCCGACAATAGCGTCACCCCAAAAGGCGTGACGTCGGAGTTACGCGTTGGTGCCATGAATTTTGAAACCGTGCTGTTGCGGTACCAAGCACGGATGGCATAGGGTGGTCAGGTTCTCACAGACGTGGTGCATTCGTCCGATAGTATACTTGTCCTTCAGTTTTGGTGGAAGAGCGTGTTAGCGCGCCAAAGGGGATGGAAAGGTCAAACCACAAAACCCAGGGATCCTTATTCCCTACGCGTTTTAATCTGGATAAGAATTGCACCGGCGTGCTTTCACGTACACCCCATGGCGTGTTGCACGGCAAAGACCCGCACGTTAGCAGTCGTACTGCACTGACTCTTCCTCAACAGGGCGGATATCGCCAGTCTCAGAGCTAGGTCGACTTCTCGCTGTATAAACATTCGCAGGTCCCTATTTTGATACGTGAAAACCAAACGCGGCGTTGGCAAATATTTTTGGCAAGTGTGCCATTTGAATTATATGAGACAAGGTAGGAAAGAGTAACGAGAACCTTCCTGCTGTCCACTTTTTTTTCCCTCGACCTTTTTTTAGCCGACATCGTAAACACTCCCGTACTTTTTTTTCTCGTTTATGTCAGTAGCCGATCAGCAACAGAATCATTAACTAGAGTTCGACGAGCTGCTTCACTCGTCCCGCCTTGGGGATCAATTGAGCCGTGCTCCGGAAAACACACACACCCACACACGCACTCACACACACACACACACACACACACACACACACACACACACACACACACACACACACACACACACACACACACACACACACACACACACACACACACACACACACACACACACACACACACACACACACACACACGCACACACACACACGCACACACACACACACTCGCACGCACACACACGACACACGCACACACAACACACACACGCACTCTCTCTCTCTCACACACACACTCGCACGCACACACACACACGCACACGCACACACACACACACACACACACACACACACACACACACACACACACACACGCACGCACACACACACACACGCACACGCACGAGTTTTCATTAGCTCGGATGAAACTGATTCTTACCCCAGAATGCATGTCGTCATAGGCGCATCGCTGCAGGGACAACCGGTATACGTCATGAGTGGTTGGCTCCTACAGTGATGCGTGGGAAACATGTGTGCCATACCTCTGCTTGTCGAGGGTAAACCTCGATGTTTGTGAACAGTGGCCTGATTGCATCATTGGAACCCGGTACTCCTTTGAATAAGTTTAAGCCGCGGTCCCACTACATGATACGGAGGTATGCTGCAAGGCAAACGGCAGAGAAATTTTCCTTTTATTTATTTATTTCGCAAATACCCTCAGGGCATTTGCGAAATCATTTGTTCAATAATTAACCGCGGGGCTTAGAGGAACTCCGCGATGAATTCCAATATAGGGCCTTGTCGCAAAAAATGCACCCGTAGAGTCCTCTCGGGGTCTGCGGGTGCAGCGTAGCGAATAAATCTGGGCAGAGATTCAAAAATCAAGATAATTCAGATCGTGATTTTTAAATCGGGCCAGTTTTACTACGACAATTGAGATTAAACCCTTCTCGCTCAAATAATCTCCAACTTATTTTTCGTTTATCGTTTGTCTATCGGTCGATACTTTCTATGGGCATTTGTTTTGTATTTATATTAAAAAAATAATAACTGAAGAAATCAGTATTTATATACGACTGAACACGAGCGAAAATAAGTGCTCTTCTGAGAAAATCGGAGCGTTGAGCTTTATTTACCTTCCACTGCGTTCGTGAGCTACGTAACGTCCTTTTGCAACAAAATCAGCGCACAAAAAGAAAGAAGCGAAGACTATACATGTAGTTACCTACTGTAATCAAATCAGAACTCAAAAGAAAAAATCTAATAAAGTTTCAAAACTAACTAAAAATATCAAGTTCTTGTTTTGTTTTGCTATGGCGGGATTACGTTGGTAATGAAACTACTTTGCATTCACAGTAATTATTTTCTAGCTACAGTGATTTATATAAAAATGATCAGAGTTAAGGAAAATAAATAGAACTTTAATCAAATAACTCTTATGTACTCAACTTTAAAAAATATAAAATTCCATCCTGGTGCATACTGCATTGTTAGGAAGTCTAAGCTCCGAGTTGATCTTCCTTTGGTTAGTTTAACCTATGAAGGCAGTCACCTTGTTTCGACTCTGCGACCGCGCGGTTTGATAGTCGTTCAGACCTTCATTGGCCGGACTCATTAAAATAAGACCAATGATCAGCGTTGCGAGTGCATCGCGAGGCAGCGGTACGCCCGCGAGAGTTCGTGATACAGTGCACCCTACGCGACGGCTTCCCCGCACACGGAGGCGCCCAACCAACCTGGGGGCCGTCTTCTCCGCAAAATCCGAGATCCGCATTCCAGCCAGGCACATTCCAGCGGGGATGTCAACCACTCCCCCAGCGTTTCCGCTCTTTCCTCCTTGTCTCGTTAGCTTTCTTTCTTTCTTCTCCCCCCTCTTCTTTCGTACCACCTTCCGCAATTCGTTAATAAGTAAACACGCGATGAGGTCCCCGCGGCGGCGGCAGCGGCGGCGAAGACGATCGGAACGGCGAGCGTTCCTCAATTTACGCACGGACATAAACCACTTTCGGCAGAAGCCAACCAACCCCTTCTGCACAAACCAGAGCATCATCACCGCCGCCATCATCATCACCAACAGCCACAATAAGGACAACAAGAAGAACAACACAAGCCTGCCCGAGCAGTACCACCAAGAAGACAAGGCCTTTCCACCCCATGACGTCATCACCAGTGGACCAACGCACCGCAAGTGGTCTGCTTCTTGCGCGGGAGTTGTATATAGTGACGTCAGAAAGACGCCGAGCTCTGATTGGCCTTGATTGGAAGGATTGTGAATAGACCTGAGTGCTATAGGTGCCTCGAGGTATATCCATTTTTGTTTTTCTCTCAGCCAATCAGAGTTAAGCGTTCTGACCTCACCGCAACCCCTCTGCAAGAAGTGGACGAACTTATGCTCCGCACCGCATCGCTTGTGTCAGCATCGCCGACAGCGTGTCTTGAAGCGTCTCTCACAACGAGAGCGATACTATACCATGTCTCATCCTACGATGGACTAAGGGCCAAAGCCACGAGCCGCCAAGTTCAACCACGTTCCACGCTAAACTATTACTTGACATGCTTAACACTGATTAGGGGTGGACGAATAAAAACGCTGCATCATTTCTATAGCTTGGACACTGCAAAGAGCCTCTATGTCGTGGCCTTCTCTGCAATGCAAAGTTGTTGAGTCACTCAGTGCTATTCGATTCGAACTGCACTATCCGCCCATCCCCATCAGCGATCCGATACAAGGCACCGATACGAGCATCGAAGCGGAATACCACACAATTTCCAACTGGCTCGTGATCGGATCTGACGGTCCGTAGCTTTTGCCATTAGTCCATCGTAGGGTGAGAAGTATAGCACGCGCCGACGACAAGACGGACGGGTCTGCTGCTTTTCGGCGCCTCTAATTTCGTAATTTCGTTTCGCTAAAATCTTCCTTGAATCGCTCATTTATGGGCTCTACATAAAGGGGGGGGGTGCAAAGTAAGCAAGGAGCACTTACACAAACAAGTTACAATTCAGCATCTGGCCGGGGCATAAGTCTTAAGCGCGTCTCTGAAATCATCAGTGTTAGAATAGGCTTCCTGCGCTGAAACTTTGGACAGACTGTGGCGCCCTCTCTTTGGGAAGTACGATGATCATCTGATTGGACCTCGCACTCCTTGGGGTGCCCTCTCTCTGCATTTTTTTCTTTCTATGTATTGCCGAAGAACGAAAATACATCTTTCGTCGTCGGAAATAGGCTAGATACAACGCTGTAAAGCAATCAAAATTGCAGGATTCATGCCACCATCTCTAGGATACGTGTACGGTGTCTCCTATCTCTGGGTGAAGTCAATATATCTTGTTTGCGACGCTTTTTTTCCCTCCTTTATTATTATTATTATTATTATTATTATTTTTAACTTTAGAACGCGTGAAGCGACGTTTCTGGGCTCACACTTTTAGCTTTGACCTGTGCTCCAACAGGTAACCGGACAAAAGCTCACCGGACAGAAGCTCACCGGACAAAAGCTCACCCGTTTTTTGACAGACCCGGACAAAAGCTCACCCGTTTATTTGACAAACCCGGGCAAAAGCTCACCTTGATTTTTTTTTTTTTTTGCTACCCGGGCGAAACACGGGCTTGAATAAAGTGCGGACGCGATGGACATTGGACCATTTTTAGGAGAACTTGTACCCCATCCACCAATGAGTTGCGAATTTTTAAAAATACTTTGAAAGAACGGGTGTTGGGCATTTTGGAAAAGTACAAGACAGATGACCAATTTAGGAAACTGTGCGGGATTTTAGACTGGCTCGCGTTCCTTCCACCACAGCTTGTTCCACAAGAACTAACCACCAGGGAAAAGTCTACCGGTGACATCGGCTACCTGCTGGACTATTTTGATTGCACGTATGTCAACGGCCGCTTCCGTTATGCTTCTATTCCATCTGCGGCGGCACCCAGAGCGAATTCTTCCCTTCGTCTGACTCTGCGCCGATGACGACCGGAGTTTCCCCGGTACGGTGAAATATGTACGACGCCACTCTTCAAGATAAAGACCGGATGAACAACACCTGCGAAGGATGGAGTACCGGGTTCCAGAAGCTCGTCGGCCACGCCCATCCAAGCGTCTTGAGGCTGATTGAATGCCTGCAACAAAATCAGGCGCTCGTTGCCACGGCACTGACACAAGCCCGGAGAGGTGAGCCCACAGTAAAGCGGGTGCGAAAAACCACTCTGCGCCCGCAGAGTCGTCTTAGAAATATTTGCGAGGGCTTGCATATACATCGAGATCTACCAAGACTGCTGGAGCTAGTAGGGGACTGCATTCGCTTCTAACCAATCGATAAATAAACTTGTTTCTATTAAAATCAACGAACCATGCGCCTGTCAGATTTAATTTATCGTTGCCTTTTTGTGTCGCACGCATGCACCTAAGTTGTCCGCACTCGTGTTAAGACCAACATGAAATTTTCTCGTGGTAAGCTTTTGTCCGGGTCTGTGAAAAAAATGGGTGAGCTTTTGTCCGGGTCTGTGAAAAATGGGTGAGCTTTTGTCCGGTGAGCTTTTGTCCGGTGAGCTTCTGTCCGGTGAGCTTTTGTCCGGTGAGCTTTTGTCCGGGATTCGCTACAACAGCGTTCAAATTTCGGATGTTTCATTTCTTTTCCTCGTGATCGCGTTTCGGAGCAGAGCAGGCAGGCTTTTACACGTGTGACAGTTTGAGATGCGCAAGATTGTACTACACGAAATAAGTCGCACGGCTGTGACAGGTCGCTTTTCGCAGCGCCCCCTGGGCAACGCAGGAGACCTAATGCGATCTGGCAGCCTGTTCGTACGGTCACCGGTTGCAATGGTGAATACTCGTAAAAATTTCGTTCGTGAAGTGGCCAGGGCGAGCTTGCATGCAGTTCTGTTCTCTTCTTCAGCGTGTTTGCCGCTCGGAGCGGATCGGGGATCCACGAACGATGACATCATGCGCAGGCCCTTGTCTTCTAGGCGGTGTTGGCCCCAAGCGTCGGCAGCATGCTCTGGTCCGTTGCATGCATAAAAGAGCGGCGGCGTTCCTTTTCTTCGCGCGAGAAGGAAGTTGGAAGCCGCGGATAAAGCGAAAGCGAGAGGCGATCATTGGCACAGCGGCGTCGACGGAAGCCCGGGGGCAGCCATGCGCCGTGAGCTATATCTCGCTAAGAGGCATCCCGATGCGGTAATAACACGGGCATGCGGCGCTCGATAAGCGTCCGATAAGGGCGCCGCGTCGTTCGGGGGGCCACTGTCATTACGTGAGAAGAAGAAGACCGCCGGGACGCCGCCTCGGCCGGCCCCGCGCTGCGTGTCGCGTCGTGAGGGGCGGGCTTCTCCGGCTTCTTTGTGCCCCCCCCCTTGTTCCGTCCGTCCGCCCGCCAGAGCATGGAAATCTCGTTTTAACTCGGAATGTGCCGACGGGCTGAATTTCACGCGAAAGGAGCGTGGGGCCGCGTTCACGTGGCTCATACGTCACACCGTGTTCGTTGCAGATACGCGGTGACAGAATTTTCTGCGGACACGACTCGGGCGTGTTCGAAACATATACGTGAGCTGCGTAGCCTCCACAAGCCATGCTCCCTTGACGTGCTTGGTTCCTACCTATGGGCGTGCTTCAAACGTGTCTGCAGACAACTATTCTATTTCCGTCATGTTTTTATGATTTAGGCTAGGTGGCGCAAGCTACCGCCCTTTACAAAGGGTAAAGCCCTTAACATCCATCCATCCATCCATCCGTGACAGGGCCATCGTACGAGGGAGAAACTGGCCTCGGGCAGTGCCTGCGGACTGTCTTTTGTACGGTGTGTTAGCGACGGGACCGCCGCTTTACGCTCCAGTGTAACGAAAAACCGTTGCACGCGGGTCGAGGCAACATAAATCATATAAGCAGCCCATAGCGGGCAATGCAAGCACACTTAGGCATCGTGCATTCAAGGGGTACTCCGGCGATTTTTCGTAGTCCCTGATTTGCCTGAAAATTTGCTAAACGCACCAACAAACAATGCATAAATAGTAACCCAAATGGCGCCATTCAGCCCCATGTAGTCAAGGTCTTCGTAGGCCGTCAGTTTCCCATTGAATATATAAAGAGAAATTACTTGTTACCTTTTAATAAGGTAACGGTTAGCTCTGAAACTTTGGAATCTGGTTCAGATCGCTAGTGCTACATTTGGGGAGGATGAGCGATCGGCGATGCATAGTTTACTTTTGCAATAAAAAATACCTCGTATTTTTTTTGATCCAGCTATATTGTTTTATGCTTAAAGATGAAAGAGAAAAATGAGATGTGATTACCAATACTTTCACGATTTAAATCCAACCGCTTTCCCATAAAGAATCGTCATATGAATTGCAGCTGATTATGGGGAAGGGGTCCCCCATAATCAGCTGCAATACTCGATCTGACTTTCTGCTATGCCAGCGGTCCTCAAAGGCTTAATTATCTCTCGACGCGTCAAACAGATCAAAGAATGTGACATACACCTCACGTTTCATTCCTGATGTAAAACAAATGTTATTAAAAAAAAAACAAAAAAACACTTTCAGCCTTTTCACTCTGGTGAAGAAAGAATAGCGGAGCTGCAGCTTCTGATCTCGGCGGTGGCTTTCCAAGCGAGCGATCTGCTCTTCTTTCACAAGGAAATCTGCACCACTCGACGCAGTGGAACTTTAGGCATAGCGGCCTTGCGGCGGTTGCGGAACCATTCGCGTTGCTGCGCACATCGCCGCTCGTTCCGTTCCCGCTCTTCTTCCTCCAAGGAAATGTTGCCGCAATCTATGAGCGCGGCAGCAACCAGTTGTCTGGTTGCCGAGGCTGGAAAGGTTGCCGCGATCTATGAGTGACGGCGCCAAGCAGACAACCGGCAAACACAACACTCTGGACAGCTACTGCCATCTATGAGTGACGGCGGCAACCAGTGTTGTGTCGACATTTGTTCGGTAGTGGACACGATCCTGGGGAAACTAGCCCTTAACAGCTCCGCTGTAAAACTGCCTGGTATACGCCATTGAAGCACGGAGGTCTGTTACAGCTGAAATAGTTGGAAATTGTACTGTATACATAAACGACTGAACTCAGATTTGACGACACAAAACAGCGTTCTAAGCATGACGAATTCGTCAGGCATGACAAAACTACTGCCGGATTTGTTTTAAAGCATAAAATGCTTTTTAACGTTACCCCCAATATCAAAGGTTTGTGTATCCGTCCGTCCGTCCTTCCGCGCATTTTGCGCTAAATTTAGCGGGGAAAGTGGCGTAACGTGACGTCACCCGGCGTCACGTGACTTATACACCTTCGGGAAATTGACGGCACGTGACCTCTTTGTCAACTCCGTTTCCCTGCTAAATTTAGCTGGAAAATTCATGTCTTGTGGCCGAAACATCAATTCAGTTTCCCCTAAATTTAGCGGGGAATAGACGTTACCTAACCTACATGCCAATCCAGTTTCCCCGCTAAATTTATCGGAGAAAATAACTTCATGTGACGTTATGTGACCTATACACCTTGGGGAAATTGACGGCACGTGACTTCATTGTCAACTCAGTTTCCCCGCTAAATTAGATTCACATCTTGGGGCGAAGACATCGACTGAGTTTCCCCGCTTAATTTAACTGAAAATCGACGTCACGTGACCTATACGCCAATTGAGTTACCCGCTAAATTTAGCGGGAAACTTCCCGTCTTGTAACCTGGACACCAATCCAGTTTCCCCGCTAAATTAAGGGGGAAATCGACGTCACGTGACCTAAACACCAATTAAATTTCTCCACTAAATTTTAGCGGGAAAACATACGTCAGATGACACACCAATTCCCTCAACAATTCCCTATAAGGAATTTTATGCATCATAGGACCTTGACGGTAATGTATGTATGTATGTATGTATTTCTGACGGCAATTGTATTTTTTTTTTAACGAGCGTCTATAAAATAGATTTGCCAATAAAGAAAAGAAGGAAAGAGAAAGACAATGAAAATAAAAGGAACTAGAAAGTCAGAGAAATGGTTTGTA